>PVLA01000637.1:311870-496169 GCA_004027455.1 Hydrochoerus hydrochaeris
GGGGGGGGGGGGGGGGGGGGGGATTTCACCTCGTAATTCTGCACTGTGGGATGCAGGAAAGAAGTGATTTGCCTTTTAAACTACACCCAGGTGGCCACTGACCAACCCGTTTTAGCAGGTGAGGGTGCAGGCGTGCATTCCTGCAGTCCTATGGAGGAAAGTGCAAAAGCCAGTGGAAGGAAAGGAAGCCAAAGGGACTCAAGCACTTAAACTGTGTGCTAGTAGAGTAAACAGCTATTCTGCTGCAAGTTACAGCTTTGAGCTCCATTTACCCAGAGGCTCTGCCTTTCAGACAGCCAATGCCAATGCCCCGGGCAGCTGTCGGGACAGAACCGTTCCTGCCCCAGGATCGCGCTGCCTCTGATGGAGGTATGTGCCATGACAACCAGTGCTCTTGTGAAAGCAGTGTCTCATGCCTGAAACGCCTTGCATTGATTTTCTGGGTGGCTACAGTAATAGAGCCCCCAGATTACCGGAGCCCGTCGTGTGTTTGTTACACTACGATGCAAATCAATTTGCTCTTTTTTTGAGAGCTGAGTTGTTGTTAAAATGAGAGCATTTTTCAGTGGTTTGCTCAGAGTGTGATGGTTAGAGTCACGGTGCTGCCGAGTCAAATGGAGTCGCACAATGTTTCACACACACCTAAGTGAGTTTTAGCCTAGAAGTTTGGGTAAAACTGAGCATGTGTCCCAGCTGCCGCCCCAGTTCACCCTGAGCAGCACCCAGAGAAGGCTATGCTTGAATGGCAATGCTTGTTCCACATCTAGGGGACAGCACTGCCACGTGGCCTAGCGTAGATGACAGATCTCACACCCGTACTAGGAACAGGTGGAAAGAACGGCCGCTGCAGGCCTTGGTCCTCAGGTGTCAGTTGTGCCAGGTCCTGCAGGGAAGGCGGACTGCAAAGTCCCTGGATTTGCGTGTTCCCAAGGACTGGGAGCTGTCTCCACTGTCCTCTGTGGACCAGGGCAGCTGTTTTTAGCGCATGACACTGAGCAGCAGTGAAAGTTGACACTGTCCTCGTGTCATGTAGAATAGATGTCGTTTAGAGCCGTGTTTTCAGATGGAAAGATCAAGGCACACAAAAGACAAGGAACCCATCTGCACTTGCACAGGGAATGGCTAAAAAAGGCAGAAATGTTCTCAGACTCCCAGGTAAGGGTCCACACCAGACAGGCATTCTCTCTTACCTACCAAATAATGGTGAGGACTTTCCTGCTTGCAATAACCATGACACCGTATGAACTCTTGTGTGACAGGTACACAACCCATTGGGAGCTAGAACCAGGGCTTCATCTACCAGTGCCTTTTGGAAGGTCATTTCTAGCTTCTGGTTGGCTGGACATTAATAATCCAGCAGGGCCCCCTGGGTCAGCACCTAACGGAGTAGTGGCATGAGCCCAAACCAGAGCCACAGACAGAAGTGTTTTACAGTCAGGATGCCTCTGGCAACCTTTCGGCCCTCCGAGAGCTGGAACTGGGTAGGTGGGAGCTCAGCGGTGATCCTAGCACAGCTCCAGCACCAGTTAAATTCAGACTCAGACTCTGCCTAAAGCAGACAGACCCCACACACTGTGACCCTACGCAGTCCAGAGCTGCGAGGCCAGAGACACACCAGCGAGCACTCTCTATTCATACAAAATATTCTCGCTCCCCTCCTCTTCTCCTTCCCTTCCTCCCCTGCCCTCCCCTCCCGCTCCTCTTCTTCTTCCTCCTTTTACAATACTCTGAGGTGGCTAATCTCAGTGAACCAGCCTAGTAACCGGTTCAGAAAATTAAGCTATTTTCTTATGAACATGAAAGGCTGAGAAACCCAGGATCCTGTTTTAATAAACACTGGCAAGGACAGGATTACAACCAAATTCCCCTGACTCCAAAGCCAGAAAAGAGTCCAGGTAGGCTCATATCTCTTTATTAGGATCCACTCAACTCCGAGCAATAGAAGAATAAAAATAGTGGCGGTGTAAGCAAGATAGAAATTTGCCTGTCATGGTTATTTCTCTCTCACATAAAAGCCAGGAGGTGGGATGTGTGTTCTGTCAGTTTTCCTTTTATGGTTCTTGTCTAAGATCACCTAAAGGTCCAGGGTGGTGTTCTTGTTCCACCCATCACAACAGCATTCCTGCTAGCATATGAAAAAAAGAAGAGGGAAAGACCATCCTCTGCCTTTTTAAGGATATCATGTAGAAATTTTACTGCACAAGGCCAGCATAGCCTGTCTATAAAATACAGGCCAAATTTCCAGATTCCCAGTGAGCTCTGCACACCGATTCCAGCAAATTGTCTCCTAGCCCTGCTACTTTTCACCACTTTCTCTGAATGAAATCCACCTGCTAAGTCTCTCCTGCAGCCTTCCTGTCACTATGCTTTGCTGGAAGATGGTTTGTCTCAGTGATAAAGGACAGAAACGTGGTCATTTCAGTTAGACCTCGAGGGACACTTATTTACTCATTTGTCCCATGATCATTATTTAGGGTGAACACGTTTGGGTTCAATCTTCACAACTGCAAAAAGCAGAAAAATGGACTGAGGAGGTTTTTTGTTTTTTGTTTTTTTTCCTGCAATCAACTTCTACCTTCATCTGATGATACTAAAACCGGGCTATTGAAAAGGTGTATCTTTTATATTTGTGGAACAAAAGCGTCAGTCACAGACACCCTGGGGATCAGTGTGTCCGGGGCTCAGAGTCAGCTGTGACCCAACATCTAAGCTAGGGTGGCAGCCCTCAGGCACATGCAAGGGGGGCCTTTTGGAAATGTAGCAACTGATTTCCTAATAAAATGACATCAGACCATGTTTCATGGACCCTTTCATGCGTCATGACTTTTGAAGAACAACTGATTAGGATCCCATTTGGTACTATGTCACTCACATGAGTGATCTGTAAATTGGTTAATTGTGAAACAAACTAATCACCCAAGTCACTTTCTGAGTGATTTCATGGTTTTTCTTTTCTTTTTTTTTTTTTTATGGCTCCTCTGTGAAATTCTTCCCATTTCTTACACATCCTATATTTTAATTAGGGGAGAATTTTTAGAGATAAAATTCATGAGACTTATTAATGTAAAATAAACATGTTAAGATTTCATTTAATTTATGAATTAATGAGCTCAGGAGAAGTAAGAATTAGACACACATGTGAGCAACTAGTGTGGTGAGATCAACGTGCCGCCACCCAGGCCTGATAAATGGGGCTGGCAGGGCGCGTACACACCTTCTGTGCTGCTGTTGGATTCTCACAGGATACAGGCACAGCAGAGCTAGAGGCTTGGACAGGAACAGACACATACACCACCAAGACCCCAAAAGTTGCACGAGAAGATCTGGCATAGTGTGATTAGGAGACAGTGACCCGTTTCCACAGACTTCAGAGTCTTCCAGATCTTTTGATACCTTCCAAAACACTGGTTCTTGAAGTGATTTACTGAAAAATAGAACCATTCTCCTGTAATCACTTGATCAATCCTGTAGGGAATCTTACGTTTTTTATGAAAAGGAATCAAAAATATTCTTAAAAATGTGTCATCCACACAGTACTTTCCCTTTGTTACTAGGAAAGGGCTCTGGTGATATACACTTTTAAGATAACAATATCCATTCTTTGGATCAATGTGTGAGAACATTTATTCTTCACTGATCTTATCTCTTGCTTCACTCATCTAGACATCTGAAAGCCTGTTCGCCTCTACATTTCTTTTATGGCAGGTCCACATAAAAATAATCACAAAAGCAAATGTGAGTTCCAGATGAATCTGTTTTCTTCTACCCTATACATGTGCGGTATCTGATTCCTCGTGTTACAGGGAATCGCTTTGCAAGGAATCCTGCCGTTCTCTGTCTAAAAGTGACCACCATTCTGCTGAGGTTCAAAAAAATCATTCTTCATGAGAAGAATGGAAACTTAAAAGCTTTTAAAAGATCTTTGGCAGTGCATTCGTCTCAAACAACCTAAGGTAGTCTCAGGTCTTGTAATGACAAGTAAGTGAAATTTACAAGCACTAATGCCGTCTTGGACAGGGGGTTACTTCCAAGCCATTTCCAAGCAGAAACCAGGAGGTGCTTGGGGGCACCGCTGTGTGGTTACCCAGGGTGGAGCAGGAAATGCTGGCATCTGGCATTGTGACCTGAAGACCACAGGTTGCACGAGTCACCTGCGGCCCCAGTGGCCCGCTTCCGTGCCTAGGGTCATGGGGTTGGACCTTCTGGTGTGCAGCTGCTCCACCTGGGCTTCACACATTCTATGCCCTGCTAAGTTGCCCAGGCTGGATTCAAACACATGAGTCCTATGTCAGCTTCCCAGAGCTGGGGTTACAGACACGCATCACCGCACCCAGCTAAGGCTGCTGCTTTGACACTCTGAGCCAGCACTGCCTCCCCCTGACAAGTTTTGTCTCGTAAACCACCAAGAAAACACACACACAAATTGTTTTTTAAAATTTTTTGCAGTGTCTTCTCCTTGGCATCTAACGATGCTACAAACTGTATCCCTACCCCAGGGCCCACAGGTGCTCTGGAAATCCCTGCACCCCATCCCCAAGGCACTGTCCACACACCTTAGGGTCTCTGCCACCCGTTAGGTTTGGCTGAGCAGTGGGCTGGTTACCTGTGGCTCTGCTCACACTCTACTTCCTGCCACACTGCACACTTCCTGCCGGGGTCTCCAGATTCCGCCTCACCCAAAGCCCTCTCCAGCTGTCCTCCGGGGATTCCATCCTCTCCACCCTGGGGAGAAGATCTTGAGGACCTAAGTGGTCACCCTCCTAGACCATGTCTGTGCAAAAGCTCTTCTCTCCGCCCTGCCCTGTTGCAGGCTCTTGGAAATCAGGGTGACCCTTCATTTTATTTGTTCCTTCCTTTTTAATAAAACATGTACAGAAACATAGAAAGGACAGTACAACAAGCCCGTGTTTACCGGCATGATGAGCACCACGCTTGTTATCTGCGCCGGGGGACTTCATGCCTGTGTCACTGTGCTTCGCCTTTGTTTTTTCGCTAAACATATTTAAATATAAATTGTATGTTTTCTCTCATTTCTGAATAAAAGCATACATCACTCAAGTACATTCTCCCATACACTATAAGAACCGTATTCTTTTTATTTTAAAGAGAATAAAAAAAATAAGAGATACACAATTTCAAAACAAGAAGATAAAATATTAACAATGGTTATTATATTGCATAATGTTGTCCTCGGAATAGTTGCTCAGATTACCAGATACAGGCATGCAAAATCGATCAGACAATATAAGCACTAACTGTTCCATTCAGTGAACTAATGGAATGAATAGTACAATTATCTTGGCTATCATGTGTGTGTGTGTGTGTGTGTGAGCACGCGCGGGCACATGTGCATGAGTGTGTGTGTGTGTGTGTGTGTGCTTTCCCCCTTCTTTTCTCCTTCCTCCATGCCAGTTGTTTTTTCCTTTTGAGCAGTTTCTTTCCCTTTTGTAATATATATTTTGAACCTTTACTTTTTGAATTTCTTATACTAGGGAGACAATATGATGTTTAGACATGCAAGCCTGATTTATTTCACTTATAAGTATGGTTTCTAATTGAACCCATTTACCTATAAAAGCCTTGAGTTAATCTTTCTTTATATCTGAGTAATATTCCATTGTACAAAAATACCACATCTTTTTTATCCATTCCTCAGGTGGCAGACATCTGGGCTGTTTCCAAGACGTAGCTATTACAATTGTGCTGTTATAAGCACGGGCATAGTTTCAGTTCTTCTGGGAAGAGGAATAACTGGGCCTAATGGGACCTCTAATTCTATTCTTGAGGAATCTCCATACTGCTTTCCACAGTGGCTGCACCAGTCTGCATTCCCACCAGCAGTGGAGAAGGGTTCCTTTTCCCCCACCGCCCCTCCAGCATTTCCTGTTGATGGTTTTTGATGATAGCCATTCTTTCTGGGGTGAGACAGAATCACAGTGTTATATTAAGTTGCATTTCTTGAATAACCAATGATGTACATTTTTTTCATATATTTATTTGCCATTTGTATTTCTTCATCTGAGATGTGTATATTTGTCTCAGATACTCATGTTTGGATTGAGTCTTTGAATTTGGTGGGCCTGATATTTTTTAATTATTCCTATGAAGATGTTATTATATGTACCAAAAACTCTGCTCTCAAATACTAAATGCCTAGGCCCTATTCACATTTGCTCATTCATTCTCAAAATACTATAGTTTCTACAGCCAATAAAAAATCACTATTATACTTCACCCTGTCTGTTAAGTTTCTATTAATGTTTCTTCTGCTAAGTTTCCTGTCTTTTCTGCAGTTATTTTAGGAGAGTAGGCCAGCCACTTTGTAGAGTTTCCTTTGCTGTTTCCTGGGACCATGGATGGAGTGGTTTATGTATAGCCGTGGATAGACAGATCTCTCATACCTTTTGTTACATTAATTCCTAGGTAGCTGATGGAATGTGTAGTTTTTTCAATGTAAAAACATAAAAATCTATTATCTGAATAAATAAATATAAAGGTAGACCAGCTCCACAAAAGGAACACTCAACATTGGAGAAATGTCAAATTATATCCAAAATAACCTCTTCATTTAATATACTCGTAGTCAATTTGATTTCTTAGAATTCCCTTGAACTTAGGCTGAATCTAACATATATAAAGAAAACAAAATTCCAAAGAATGGCCAGCCTTTCCCAAGCCAGCGTACATTACCTGCTCAGTGCGGCACTGAACAGGACAAGCCCACTCCTCAGTACCCGTGGAAAAGGCCCAGTGGGAACCTGTAAATGCAAATGATGAAGCACTGGCGACGTTGTTGATCACTGACAGAATAATGAGCTTCTCTCAGACTGTTTGGGGATAAAGAGTTGCACATATAAATGATGAAATTAAATCTTTGCCTCACACTGTGATTACAAGTCATTTGCCAGTGGACTAAACCTCATTTTTGAAAAGGAAAACCAAAGATGTTTCAGAAAAAATTGCAGGAGACTGTTTCTGTGATCTTGTGAGAGGAGGAGATTTCTCAAATGGGGCACATCAAACACTAATGGTAAAAGATTTTAAAATCTGGACTATATAAAACATATAAAGCAACTGAAAACTTCAACTAAGAAAAGGTACCTTCACCATATAAAACTAATAAAAATTTCATTTATAATGTTTAAAAATCCCTAAAAATCAATAAGATTAAAAACAGTCTAACAGGAAAAAATAGACAAAAACCCCCTAAGAATCTTGTAAGATTCTTATAAATAAGAAATAAATAAGAAATAGAAATGATAAGCATATAAGACTTGAAAATCAATTAATGTGATCATTAGGTACTGCGCACATGTACTAATATGAATTAAAGTAAGTAAGTAACACCACAAGGAAATAAATACCTGAGGGCTGGGGATTTAGCTCAGCAGCATAAGCACTTGCCTGACAAGCGTAAGGCTGTGAGTTTGATCCCTGGTACCGGAGAAAAGAAAAAAATCTGAACATAGGAAATAACTACCTGAATCTAAAGTATGGAAAAATTTTTATAGGATGAATGACTGGTTTCAACAAATAAATGACACTATAAGAGTAAAAAAAGACTCGAAGTCTTTACAGTAAGATGACATAAGTTTGAATTGGAAAGGTATTGTTTTTCACCCACTATACTGAAATAAATTGAAAACCATGACATGACTACGTCAGATGTGAATTCTGAGACATCTTGGGCATCACTGACACCAGTGAAACCACTGTAGCCGTAAGTGTTCATGCACCCAGGACCCAGCGCTTCCACTCCTGTTCACACACGTGAGGAAAAGACTTGTACATCTAGATTAATAGATGTGGAACAAAACGTTCATGGTAGAAGCATTTATATTAATAACAATAACTAGCAGTGACTGATGTCCACTGGGACATATATAAACTAGGATAGTGTACGCCTGTGAAAACTGAGAGCTTATAGAAGTTCATCTTGGACACAGCATAGGACTTACTGAGCTCCACTGGGCATTAAAGCCCAGAGCCGAGCAAAACTGGGGCCAAAGTGTAGCTCAGTGGTAGAGCAGTTGTCTAGGATGTGTGAGGCTCTGGATTTCATCCTCAGCACCACACACACACACACACACACTGCAAATAAGACTAAATAACACATTATTTAAGGATCCATAATGAAATTTGGGATGGAAATTCAAGAAAGGGAGGACACAGAGGGAAGAGAAAAATGAAACACAGAGCAGAAACCTTGTGTTCTAATGCTTCCATTGTTTTTGCTGGTTTCACTTTCTAAAAGAAACATGTTGTATATGCATCAAATATTATAAAACCATTTCTAGTAAAGGTTTTACTCTAGGGTGAGTCACACCATGAAGAGTGGTTGAAAGCAAAGCCCAGGTCTTCCTAGAGGAATTGGTGGTAGTAAATCTTCATCCCCTCACAAGAATTTGATTTTTTGAAATTTGTTTAGTGTAAAAGCTGGTAAACAAATGGAGATGGATGGGTAATTGAATTAAATGATAGCTGTTTTCTGCAACTTTCTTCTGGAACTGATAAACCAATTTTCAAGTGCTTTCCAAAAAAGAAATTTTAAAATTTGGAGCATAAAGTTCATTTCATTGAAATGATAAAAATGCCTCGGTTGCTTGCAAAAACAAAAGAAAAGAAAAGAGAAGAAAAGCAAAGCAAACAAAGCATGACTTACTTGATTGGTACACGAAAGTATTACCAAGAAAATAAATGGCAACAATTTCCTCTGAATGCCTCTCACTAACTTTAGCACTAAACTTTTGCACATAATCAACAATCAGCATTAATGCATAAAATGGATTAACCTAGAAACATGCAAATGTTTAAAATCTTCCTCTATGCATAAGCTTTAGCCTTCCGCATAAAGTCCAGGCATACTTGACTGCAACTTTGCTTCCAATGAATCCAGCCTGCCCCAGGTCTTTCAGTTATCACCTATTTAGTGTGAAACAACTTTGTCACTCAAATGTCCTCACCTTTTCTTGAATGTGTTTTTCTTTTCCCCGTGGCAGGTCTGCCTTCCCACTGACAATCCTGACTGCAGAAGTAGTACCCTTTCATTTGCATAGTATTGAGTATATGACTTAATAATTTTCCAATTAATTGAAACCTTGAATGGTAATACACAAAAGACTAGAGTCTCTAACAACGTGATGGACAGATTATTGCTGTATCCTCTGAGAGTAACCAGAAGTCCACGTGGACAAGAGCTGATGTTGTGGGTTTGGGGGTTGCCTCCTGCTTGGGTGCTGCATGGACCCATGCCCCCGTGTCAGATGCAGGACAAGGGTCCCTTCCCTCCCAACCACCTTAAACCTTATAGCAGCTCCTTTCCTTGCCTTCTCTGAGTATCTACCCTGTGTGTCCCACTCAAGAAATTCCCACAACATTCAAAGGTTTGTGCACATCTGGGCTGTGCATTCTGTCAGGTGTGGAGCGGTGAGAGCAGACGGAAGCAGCCTGTGAGACCACAGGATGCAGAGATGGATTCACTGTCTTTAAAGTATCCTTGGATAAAAGTTGTGGCTCTTTTTTTCTGAGCCCTGCTATACATTCTATACAAGTGTCCATCAAAAATCAAGCTGAGTTGCTTAATGGTTCCTGTTCTTTTCTAATTTCCTCTCTTGTAGATAAAGAATTCATCTACAGAGAACGGAATGGATCTGTGATACTGCGAGACGTCGAGACCAATTTTTCCGAAGTGTTAATAGAAGGCAAAAAAATTGTAAGTACTCTCTCTAATGACCAGGATAATTTCAGGGGTTTTTTTCTCCTGCAAGTCAATAAAGCAGAAAATGACTTTAGGTTTCGACTTTTAGTATAGACGAGGAGAAGCAATAAACTTGTAATACTATGAGCCGAGCTACTGAAGATAATGTGAAATTGAAACCACACTAATTTAATAAGATGAAAGCTCTGTTTCTTTCTGCATCCAGGAATTTCTCTGCAGGTGTTGGAAACAAGTGTTGCATATCATATATAATTGAAAGATAAAGTCCTGAGGCTTTTACACAATTGCAGAACAATTCCAATAATGCCTACAGAGTACTTCAGGAGAACTTTATCAATCTTATTTCAAAACAAAACAAAACAAAATCTCCTGTGCACAGGGAGTATTAACTTAAGACACAGTGACTGTGCCCAAATATGTTAAGTGGTGTTGATGTTTTAAAGCAAGAACAGAGTGAAGCAGATACCACTATTTCATCATCTGGGAAAACTCATTTACTCTGGGACTTAAATGACTTTAAGACTGTGGGATCATGTATAAAGGTATTGGTAGCACTGACTGAAGTTCTATACCAAAAACCAATTTCAAAAGAATTAACTTCCTTGGTTCACAATATGTTCCTGAACAGTATTAGAAGAATAAATGTCCAACTCTAGCGAGTTGATCATTTTCTTGTCTGACACACAGAGAGATTCAAAGGAAGAAACTAAATACAAGTTTAAAAACAAACAAGGATCGGAGCAGACTGGGAATTCTGAATGAGAACAATCGTAAAACGGCTCTGCTTGACTTGGACATGTCCCACAGGTCTCTGGCGGCTCGGCCAGGACCTCAGTCCTTGGAGAGGAAGGACTTTGTCTTGGGACCATCCCATCTCTGGACCCATAGAAAGCTTGATCTTCCTTTATTTCCTTCCTAAAGGAAATTTAACTGGCTAGTTGCATATTTCTTTTTGCTTGTTTGTTTGTTTTGTTTTTGTACCAGGGATCAGACTCACAACCTTACACTTACCAGGCAAGCGCTTGAGCCACTGAGCTAAATCCCCAGCCCTAGTTGTATATTTTTCTTTCCTTTTCTTTTGCTATGAAGATCTTTTCTTTAAAGGGGGATGGGTACTGAGACTTAGTACTACATGGACCCTGCCCTGTGAGTGGCCTGCTGGTGCTAGGAAGGCCTCATTTGATAACACACTCCCAGTGATCACTTTTTTTAATTAAATCATATTCCATAATGAATTAAATCATATTCCATAATGCAAGACCCAGAGAGACTGAAAGTATCTGTGTTTTGGTCTACAACATAACCGATGGTAAAATTACTCCCTTAAGAAAATCTGATTTGGGCCAGGGATATATCTCAGTGGTACAGTGCCTGCTTGGTAAGCACAAGGTCCTGAGTTTCATTCCCGATACCAAAAACAAACAAACAAACAAACAAAAAAACAAAGAAAGAAAGAAAGAAAAGAAAAGAAAATCTACTTAAAAATACTACAGTTGCGAAGTGGTTTTCCAATATTAATGGGGAGGAGACAGTGATCTCCCTGTTGCTGAGAGCAGGTACATTTTAGCATCAGAATGTTCCCAGCGCTTCCTGGGAGGACATTGGTTTCTTCAAGCAGGATGACACACAACAGTACTTAGCAATGAAGTCCAGAATCTGAATAGCCTTCTCCTGCTAAAATCAATAGTTTGCCACTGATCTTATACTTTAACCGAAGTTGTTTCAAATAAATAACAAGGCGACTTCAAAAAACACCACAGTCAAATCTTCATCTCACACATTCGCTGGCTTCATTTTACACACATTTATTGGGCACCCAATAGATAAACGTGGTTGATTTATAATAATCCCCTCAAAAACTACACAGAAAGGCTCCTACCAATAGGCTTCAAAAAGAAAAGCAGAATAGATGGCATTTGGGGTCTACATCATAATCTAGAGTTCAAAAGCTTGAGACTTGGTTTCCACTGAACCAGTTGGCCATTTATGATGTTTGGGCTTCAACTGCTCCATCTCGAGTTAAAGCTGGATTCTCCACCAGCCTAGAATATGGGTCTTAGTGGGACACCTGGGTAGCTGTGCTGAGCAGATGTGAAGAAGGAGGCAGACGTGCAGAAACGTCCAGAGTTTGTAGCGCCCTCTGCAGCTGCAGGAAACTGGAGAGACAGAGATCATAGAGTGATCTTCCCCACTTTCTGTCCTCTAGTCCTAGGGTGACAGCAGGTGGCCTCTTGTCATTTGAATGACAGGAACCTGGGGCGTGTTTAAACCATGAAGGTAACCTAAGTCCCAGTAAGACCAACTGGAATCCTCAGGCAGATCTAGGAAACGACCCAAAACAAACAGAGAAATGGAAAATAGGCCATGCATTCCACGGGCAGCAGTCTTACTAAGCTTCTCTTTCCCCTGCCAAGAAAAAACCCGTTGGCATAGAGGTCACACATGTGCACCCAGCCCACTGGCCTCCAGCCTCTCCTGGCTCTTTGGCCATGGTGGTTGACTCTTTCCTGGAGTGTTGGATTATGGATGTGCAAGGGTTGTACAGACAGCCTGGGCCAGTGTGGTCACAGATGGTGCAAATTCAGGCTTGGGACCAAGAGCTGTGCTCACACTGTTTGTCACACCTGGCTGCCCCAAACAGTGACTCTGGACTACAAGTTTTAACTCAGGTGGCCTTTGCAATGCCTCCAGGTGGGGGAAATTCCGAAATATTTACTCATTACATGATAAGCTCTTGTGTATGTATACACTTAACATTCTATGGTGATAACATCATGGTACATACATTTTGGCATAGTTTAACGTTTTCTTTAAATGAACTATTTTCAGACCTTTATTTAATAGCATAGTGTGAAGGAAGCTTAGATTTCCCCCTCTGAAGGCTCAATATTTGGGTCTACTGAAGTGAACTGGCAGCAGACACATTAGCGTGAGCATAAGCAAAAGCAGACAGATTTATGTAACACACAAGTGTGCACAGGAGTCACACAGAAATAGGAAACTCAAAGAGGGGCCGGAGAGTGGAAGCTTAAATATCCTCTTTCTAGAGTGAAAGAAAGTGTAGGCTATTTCATTGGGCAGTAGGTGATTTCTTAGGGGAGTAAGTGAGTCTGAAAAGGACTTTGTCATGGGACAAAGTAGCTGTGGCCCAGGGATGGCGATCATTTTAGAGCATTGGATGAGAAACAGCCCACTGCACATGTGTGCCACTGGTTTGCCACACTGCTCTGGACTATGAACCGTAGAGTCTGATTTCCGGTCTCTTAAGCTTCTTTGGTTAATGACATTCCAGTGAGAAGATTTAAAAGCAGTGGGGCTCCTCTTTAGCAGAGTCCCTCTTTAGGTACAGAATTTCAAAGAAAGCCTTTCCTTGCATTTCTGGCTCTGAGGGGCTGAGTCTAAACTCTAAAGCAGCACATTTGAGGGCATCAACTTCTGATCCCCAACAATAGCATATTTGATAATTAAGATTTAGAAAACATTTATCAAAATGTCCTAGGTCATTTTCCAGTTCAAAAAAATTTTGGAGTACTCTTTTGGATTTCTTCAGAGAGTAAAGAGGAGTTTGGTGGCCCAGGTGACAGGCACATCTACCTCTGACTGTCCCTGGCACAGTAGGTGCTCTGTGCAGTTCATGGTGAAAGCTAGTAGAGTGACAGAGGTGAGAGGTTTTCTGGAAGCATCCAAGTGAGAGAGGGGTTCTCAGGGCCACAACACCAAGGTTCTTCTCCCCACTGGATCAGACTGCTTTGCAGCCACAGGGTCACACCAGCTATGCAAGCTCTGTGATCCCCAGTCCTACCTTCCTGGGGTGTTCAGGGGTTAATGAGAGATTTCAGGTCACATGTAGGAGATCAAACATACACTATGTGTGGATTCCTTATGTTATGCTGACGGGGAGCCAGGCAGGGCTCAGGCAGGACAAGAAGTGCCAAGCAGGAAGACCCAGAAGGTGATTAAGTCCCCAGAGCAGAAGACTGTTCAGGCAGCAGTAGCAGATAGCAGAATCTGGACAGCCCTGAGAGTCCAGACAGCAGTAGCAGAGAGCAGATGGCAGAATATCCTTCCCATGGAGGTTGGGTCTAGACTGCCCTCCAGAGTCAGGCAGGGCTGTTAAAAGCTAGTAATTACAGCAAGAGGCACTTTCAGATTTCTGAAAACAATTTAAGAAAAAACTAAACCATAACTAACTTCCACCTCAAGTACATGTTTGATGTCCCAGGAAATCCGGACATCACATTTTAGTCTTATTTTTAAATAATTTAACTGTCAAACTTATTTTCTTTCTCCTAATAAGACATTTATCAACAAATTCACAAAGTATAAGAATGTTTTTGTTATAGTGCATAGTACTTTGCCTGGAAAAGTGAGCCACTGTAAATATGTCTCACGGTCTAAACTGGGTCCTTGGGCTTTTGGTCAGTGGTCACCTCACTCCTGAGAAATCTCACGACTCCTTACTGAGTAGAAAACTGACTTCCTCCTCCTTCCTGCCTCCTTTCTGCCTCCTTTCTGTCTTCCCTGTATTTCTAGCAGTGTACTTAAAACCAGCATGATACATTTTGCTGAACTTAATTAAGTAGCTTTCATGGAGGCTGTAATGCTTATATAATTCATCTCTCCAATTTTTCTAAAACATAATGGAGCAGTATTTCTTAAATATGATAGCAAGAGAAGTGTTTAGCCTTTACCTGAAAGTTAGATACTTAAACTGGAACTGTCTTTGGATATTATATCAATATCCAGGCTCTTCTCATATGAGCAAACTCAAGAATATTTACAGAAAAAACTCTAGCTTCACCTCCTCTTACAGGGCTGCTCATCTACCAAGGCTGTTTTCAGATAAATCCCTGTATTGGTCTGTGTGTTGATCACACTTTAAATGTCCTCTGTACTGATTATACCGTTGGGGACAGGAAGTGGGAACAAAGATTGATAAGTCATTCATTATAGCATTAAATTGTGCCTGGTGTTTAGACAACAACTTGGAAATGCATTTCAAGGACAATGAAACAGTCATGCATTTTGAATCACCCCAGAAGATTTGTCACAAGTATTTAAAAAGCAGTGTTGCAGCATTGTTTGTGATAGCAAAATACCTGAAACTAGAAACGCGAAATGAGTAAACAAATATAGATGAAACATGATGTGGTCAGAAAATTATAACTATGAAAGCCCTAGAAATATGAAAGGTATTTATGACATCATAGTCAACAAGCAAGAGAGGACAGTACCCCTCAGTTAACAGCCACGGCCATCACTGGTGTGTGCTGAAAACGCTGGGAATGGGTGGGAACTGTGAAAATCTTACTGGGCAGTAAAATTTCACATATTACTTTCTAGTATGATGATTTCCATAATTATTGCTTCTGTGCTATATATTCAATAGTTTTAATCAGATTCATAAAAGTGTAGCCTCACATTCCAAAGAACTAGGTTTTTTCCAGGGATGAATAGGTAAGGACAATTCTTGAAAATATGACATTTAGAAGAGAAAATATAGCCATTAAAAAAAAATCCATTCTGTTGTTCTGCTTAGGTCAGGTTTTTCTTGCTTTTTATGTCTTGCTTTAATTACTAATTTACTTGTGGTAATTATTTTAACTGCTAGATTAGAATTTAAATAAAAAGCATTTTTGTTTTGGTAATTTACATTTGCCCTTGATTTTATATAATCATCAGACAGAGACTGTGAATTTTTATCTGAGTCTCTGAATATTAATCCATTCAGACCCCTGGCAGAGAAGGGCGTCATCAGGCAGCAGTTAGGACACCTGCTCCGACACTGAGGGAGGGGAACCAGCGAGCTGCCACCTGGCCGCAGAGGACTGCAGGGTCTGTTGAGATCAGAACCTGTGCTCCCCCGGGCCTTTTAAAAACGCCATCCATCACCTCATTCCTCTTCTTCTTCTATAATGTTTAGTTGGTTTCCACCAAGTGCCCACGGCTGACCCTCTCTCTGCCCTGTGGGATGCGTGTCACATCAGAGCGGAGAAAGCCGCTCCTGGCACTGTATTGTTCCCTTTCTGTCCCGGAGCCCAGGGCATGACTGTGCAGGAGGTTTGCACATCCAGGGACAGCCCAGCCCTGGAGCCCATGGGCCTGCTGGATACCAGACCTTGCGTCCTGAGCTTCCTGCACAGAAATGCCTGTGTGTAACCCACAGCTCTGACAGTGACAGCAGGCGGTGAGGCGGACACCAGCCAGAGTGGACACAGGCCATCCCTGCCCTGTCCAGATTTCACAAGCCCCCAGGGGAAGAACCTTGTTTGTACCTATCATCAGGTGGCAGCGTGAGTGGCATGGGCCACCCATGAAAATGTTTGCTTTGGCCAAAGACTGGTTCTTACATATGTGAAACTGAAATTTCTGGAAAATCTTGAAAAATGGGAAGATGTGGCAGCAGCAGTGAGTCCTTTCCTCATGGATCACAAAACTTTGCTGGTGTTGGTGACAGCCAGGCCCTCAGATAGGCCAGGGGCTGGCCAGCCCTGGAGAGACACCCCACCACTTTCTGGGAGCAGCCCATCCAAACTCATGCTCACTCCAGCCCAGGACCAAGCGGGGGCATTAGAACCCAACATTTTCAAAAACTTTTTAAAAAAATCATGGTGCAAGTTTTCTGTCTTGGTATTTGGTATTTTCTGTTGGTATCTATGTCTCTGATGGTTTCTTCTTTCCCCTCTTCTTCCTTAGTTTTATACTTCTTTTACTATGAGATAGGACAGAAAAAAACAGTACTTTTGCTTATTTTTCCTAATTATTATGTCATATGCTGTCCTTTTAATTATTAAGTTACACAGATAGACTGTTTTATGCTATGTCTTTAACAGAAATAAAGCCAGGGTCAATTTCCTATGCCTATATTTCCTGCTCTCTGTGGGTTTGGGGGTACATGGTCAGTTTCCCTCTACCTATACTGTCTCTGGACCCCGATGATGCATTGGACACGAAGGCTGAGCAGGGGACACCGGGATCAGTACTAACACACAGCTTTCCCTTTATGTAGCTTATACCTAGAGGTAAATCTTAGCCCATAACCTCCTGAGTGTCCAGTCTTCACCCGTAGGATACGGGAAGGAGACCAAGCAAGATGCACCAGGAGCTTTAGAAAACTAACTGTAGATGGACAGAAAAGGGTGGGGGAGCTAGGGAAGGGAAAGCTTATAGAGAAATGGTCTCCAGAGGTCACTTCTTTCATGCTGTATGGACATTATCTCCTCAGGGATCCAGTGAGCCAGAATGCTTTATTACTCATTTTATTGATCAGAAAACATGATGCTAAAAGAATGTGTTTCTAAGCCTCTCAGCTGGTAGCAGAGAGAATGGGGAGCTGAGCTCAGCTGGGTCACAGTGGCCTCCTGAGAGTGGCCTCGGCTTAGCATGAAGGACACCTTCAGCGTCCCAGGGCACGCCTGGGCTCACGAGTATCAGTGCTGTACATCCAGTGCCTTTCTCCCAGCCAAGCAGATCATGGGCATCGTATTTGTGGGCCCAGGTGTGCCAGAAAAGGAGCAGGAGAGACTTTCCTTCACTCCTCCCCAGGCAGAAAATGGGTTCTTAGCATAGGTGTTAGCAGTCTCCCCATGGGATGGCTTTTGTGCTTGACCAAGTCAGGAACTTCTGACTTTTCACTTAAAGAAAGCACGCGACACCTTCTCGGTGACATCCACACTCCAGCATCACTGCTCTTGAGCTTTGTAAAATAAGGGTTAAGGTTCAACAATTACCTTCCTAAGCTCCTGGTGTGTCCTCTTGGGCTCCTTACCATGTCCTGTGTGATGAAGACTGGACACCCAGCAGGTCCTCTCCACCCTCACTCCGGGCCTTTCAGTCACAGCCTTTCACCCGGTCCCCAAATGACGTGGATCGCCCGCCGTTCACACAGGCCTTGGGACACTCTGCCACAACACTGAGGGCAACACTTACGTGACTGGTGGGTGGGGTGCAGCACACAAATCATCACAGGTCACTCATGGGGAAATGAGTGACAGACAGCTCTATGCTATATAATCAGGTAGAGACACATACAAATGAGATACAGGGAGCTGAGACCCGGCGGCTTTACTGATCAATTCTACCAAGCATTTCAGGAGAAAAGAATGCCGGCTCTCTACAAACTCACAAAAACGAGTGCTTGACCATGCCCCCAGCGTTCCTGTATCAGTGTTCCTACGCTCGTCTATTTGGGAGTCGGCCTATGGGCAGCGGTTAGGACGGATGACGTCTTGAGGTTGTGGCCCCATCACAGCGTGGAGGCCGTATAAGAGGAGGAGGAGGTGGAGGGAACCACGCCAGGGCACTTTCCCTGCCCCTCCACATGGAGCCTCCTGCCATCCCATGGCCCAGCACAGGGCTCTCACCAGGAGCATCTTCAACCTGAGGCAAGGCTTCTTCTAGAAGAAGATCTGCCGCTGATATTACACGAGATGGAAATGGCAAACACTCCCTCCTCACGGGCAGGATAAATGCAAGAGATCCACCCTTACTAATGCTCGCCCCGGAGCCGGTTTTCTCCAGAGTGTGACAGGGCAATAAAAAGATCCAAGCAGAGAGAGAGAAGAAAGAAAGAAAGAAAGAAAGAAAGAAAGAAAGAAAGAAAGAAAGAAAGAAAGAAAGAAACCATCACAGGAGATAGGACCATGGAGAAAATTCTAAGGAACCTAGAAAAACTACTAAACAAAAGAGCCTGGCTGTTTGAGAACATGGTGTCAAGGTTGGAATGCCCATTTATTTCTGCATATTAGGCACAGAATGGAATTGGAACACATATGTATTCTGTATGTACAGAACATCAACCACAGTAAATATTTAGGGATAAACCTAACAAAAGACAGTAAGACCTATGCTAAAAACCACAGATATTGCTGAGGGAAATTGGAGGTTAAAATATACAACCCTCCTAATGAAGAAGCTTGCATTTCAGTGAAAGAAATGGGCAAAACATAAAATAAATGTGTCCGTTATCTCCGGTAATGATGCAGCCCAGGAGACCAATCAGAGAGGGAGCTACGAAGAGCTAGAGGCTCACTGTCATGGGTTTCTCTACAGAGGACAAGGAATTACTCACTAAGACGGTTGCATCTGAGCACAAAGCTAAGAGGAAGGAAAACTGCAGAAGAGCCGTCCCCAGCCTCTTTGACACCTGAGACCAATTTGATAGGAGACAATTTTTCCGTAGCCTGGGGAATGGGAAAGGGAACGGTTTTGAGGTGACTCAAAGCAGCATCCAACCCAGGTCCCTCACACATTGCACACAGCAGGGTCCCTGCCCCGGGAGAATGTCCTGCTGGTGCTGCTAATCTGCCAGGAGGCGAAGCTCCGGCAGGGATGCTATGGGTGACCGGGAGCAGTGGAAACACAGGTGGAAGGAAACACAGGTGGAGCGCTGCTGCTGCCCTCCTGCTGTGTGGCCCAGCTCCTAGCAGGCTGCAGACTGGCACAGGGCCAGGCTCCCTGCTCTAAACCCACAGGGAAGAGGACGGGGATGCACAGAGGCCCTGCGTGGTGTGAGACTTCCCCATGGGAATCCACTGAGCGAGAGCTGCCAGGGAGGCCAGTGGATGTGCAGTATGAAGCTCAAGGTTAGGCCTTGCCCGGGCACAGGTGCCTGGGCAGGAAAGCGCAGGTTGGTGTGCTCAGCAGGCTCAGTTGTCAGAGCCACCAGAGCAGTGGTGTCACCCGGGATGTGATCTTTTCCCAACAAGTGATTTAAATACTGACCTGAGCAGGTGAATCATGCTAGGGACACGGGAGGAGCACAGGAAGCCACGTAGGGCAGAGCTTGGAGGAGGAGGACAGGGTTTGCTGTCAAGTAAGATGACAGCAAGAATTATGGCATTTATCAAAGCAAGACTTCGTTACCCTAGAGAAAATCCGTCTGGGTGGAGCTGTGGGGGAGTTACATGACAAGAGTACGCTTAGTAAAGAATAGAAGGAGGGAAATCAGCACAGAAAGTACTTTGAAGGAGAGGTGGCTGCACAGATTTCTAAGGGCAGAATCCCCACTGCCTAGCCCACCAGTAACGAGGACCATAGGTAACTATGAGCTGGGTATATAAAGGACCAGCGGAACCCTTAGGGTTCAGGCCTTATGACCCCTGAATGTGGGGTGCATCCCTGTAACCCCAGCACTCTGGGAGGCTGAGGCAGGAAGATCATAAATCCAAGCCCAGCCTGGACAATTCACTGACTCAGTAAGGCCCTGTCTCAAAATATAAAGGGCTAGAGGTGTAGCTCAGCATGAAAGGCCTTGGTCACATCCCTAGTACACAAAAAGGACAAGCGTATTAGTCATACTTTGAGAAGGAGGAGAAAGGACCACCAAATTTTGGCACTGGAAACACCTGTGAAAAAACCATTTCTGGAAAGCCACTTGGCAATATCTGTTTACATTTTTAAAACACCTGTCCACAAATGCTACATGACTGCCAGGCTTACACGTCCGTCCTATGAAAATGTCACACATGCACACAGATGCACACATGCACACCATCCAACACACACGTGCACTAGCGTATCCTGACAGCATGGTATGCGCCCAGGACGGGCAGGAGACGGCACATAGCACACATCCGGGCTTGTGGTCTGCACTTTGCTGCTTGCTATGACTCCCTTGGGACTCCCGAGCAGTGTAGCACTTTCCCAGTTGTGCTCCGCAAAAACAGCAAACCTGGGCATGGCCCAGTGTTCGGTTTCCCACTTGGGGAACAAGGTGCTGCCCGGCCCCTCCTCTCTGCCCTCATACCATAACCAACTACTGCGTCTTTCTCACAGTCCGTTGAGGGCAAAGTGCAGAAGTGCTGTCTCATGTCTCTCGGTGAGTGAAGCCTGTGAGGACGAAATGGGTGTGTCAGCTGCGCTCCATCTGAACTGCACGGTAGGCCCAGAGCTCAGTGCCAGTGCAGGCTGCCTCACAACCAGAAAGATGCCTGCCAGCAGAGACATCCATGAAACAAGCTTACATAGTCACTGCTCAATACAGCATAACCACAAAGGTTTGCAGGAACCTGGCCCTGTCCTTCCCCTGGCAGCAGTGGCTTAATATTTACCAACTCACCATTTATGGTGACGCGTTGGAACACAGTCACCAAGAACAGGGCTGGCAGCCTGTAGCGATGGCTGAGAAAATTCAGCTGGCAGAAGGGAAATAAAGTGTTATGCAATTTTTAAAGATCCAGGAAACTTTGTGTCATTTCCTTCAGGAATCGTTGCATGAGAAGGCTAAGATGCAGAGATGGTAATGTGATGTCATCAACCGTTTTGTCTGCTTTTGTCCCCTCATGGGCCTCTGAGCATTATGCAGTGATGTCCCTCAAAGGGCAAAGGGATGTCCCCAGAGCGGGTGGCGTTGGCACAGCCCTGTGCTTGAGTGCAGAAGGCAGAATAAGTCGGAGAAGCTGAGTGCCTGGCGAGTTTGCTTAGGGACAGGGACTGGTACACTAGGGCGAAATTCAGCAGAAAAGCTATAGGAGCCCTCCAGCCATTGGCTTGCAGGGTATCCCCAAGGGAGAGCAAACAAGTTACAGAATGATCCGTAAACTATCAGTCTGTTTAATAACAGACTCTTCGTATATGCTTCAAAGTATGGTAATGTGAGAAAAATAAACGTATTGAGAGGTCTTGCAGGACAAGGTTGTTCTGTACACCTTTTTGTTGATTTGTTTCAGGAGATAAAGTAAAAAGTGTCTTGTTGAAAATAGAAAAACACAAAGTAGCAAAATGCATTGGCTGTCAATCAGCTAACAAAGAAAGGATCTAGTCATTTTAATAGATACCGCGGTTATTAGTTTGCTACCCAGTAATTTAGTAGCAAACTTTGAAATTGTACCATCAGGCACAGATTTTCTACAGGATACTGACTCATAAAGAGTAATATATAATACTTTAAATTTCTTTTCTTTTTCTTTTAGGAATCGTTGAAAGCTGTCAGATATGAAATATCTCCAGATAGAGAATATGCACTTTTTTCCTATGACGTGGAGCCGGTGAGTTCCAGTCTTCTCTGTCTCCAAAAGAGCCGGTTTTCGACTTCAATGATACCCTAAGTGAATTTCCAGGATCCCCCTCCTTCCTGGTTTCTGAACCCTAAAATAATTTGTGGGGCCTGAGTGCTCTGTTTTGTGTATCATACTGCCACCTAGGAGACAAGAAAGGAACACAAGCTTCCTTGTCCGGGGAAGCAAACCATCCTTTTTAGGAAGTATTTCATAGGCTTTTCTTGGGGAAAAGGTCTCTTTCTAGACATTCTACCTTCTCTCTCTCTCTCTCTCTCTCTCTCTCTCTCTCTCTCTCTCTCTTTCTCTCTCTCTCTGTGTGTGTGTGTGTGTGTGTGTGTGGTTTTTCTCCCTTTTCTCAGACAAGCCATACCTTTTACCCTGAGAACAAAAACCAGATGCCACATTCTTGCTAAACCGAAGCTGTACATTAATTATCTATTTGCTGTGTTGTGTTCTGGTGAAAGGTAAATCATCATTTTCACTATAGAAATCTTACTTTTAGCACTCAATCTATGCCTCCGATAAACTTTCACCAGCATTTTTTATAAACTCTCACCCTAAAACTTTCCATGCTGGATATGTGTCTCTCTTGTTTTGATCTTCTCTTTCTGTCTCACTCTTTTCTTTTAATGTGTTGGTATTTTAAAATTCCTTTTGGGTCTTGGTGAAATTTATTTGTATATGTCTTCAGCTTATAAGAGACAGGCAATCTTGAAAAGTGCATTTTAGGAAGTTTATTCTCTGGGAGAGAAAGCAGAGTTGCACTAGCTTTCTGATTCCAGAGACCAGTGTGCCCTGCGGTCACTGTGGGGCGACTGGTGCCAGCATTGGAGGCCGGGCGGGTGAGGCCTCTCTGGCCCCTGTGGGCGGGCTTTCTGATTCGCAGCCCCTAGGAAAAGCTGGAGGTTGCTGCGGGTGGACAACCAAGTCCTTACCAGCACTCCGCATCTTCATCTACCTGACTGGAAGCAGCTGGTGAACTTGACATTCCGAGGATGACTTTGTAATCTTGGGGCTCTGCATTTCCAATCTCCAACCCGAAAGTGGCAGCTTTTCGTACTTGGACCTGATCGCCACCCGTGGATGCTGACTATTTCCACGCTTCCATCAGCCCTGGAAACTCCTAAATCTATCATCTCCACACCAAGTAACCCCAAATAAACAAGAGCATGAGTCAGCATAAGTCTCTAGGACTCTTGTGGATTTGCTGATCCAGGAGACATAGCTAACATGGGAATGAGAGAGGCATGGAAGGAGCTCGGGTTATCTCACTAAGGAATTGCTCATCACTGGAGCACCCGCCTCTTGCTCCTAGGAGCCTTGAAAACAGCTGTCTGCTCCGGGGAAGGCCATGGAAGGTTCTCCCAGCTGTGTGTTGAAGGGGACTGTTCACAGCTGTGGTTCTGGGGTAGGTGGGTTCCCCCCCCAGCCCTCCCCCTCTTCCCCAGCACTCCTTTGAAGCAGGGCCCTGGCATCCCATTGCAACCTGTAATGATCTAGCATCTGTAGGCTGTAGAACACACGCTGTCAGTGGCAACCCTGACACCACCCTGCCTTGCTTGGTAGTGGTTATTGGGGTTTTGAGAGAGACCAAGTTTGGCTGATTTTCTGAGCCACAGTAAAATAAAGGGAATTGGGAAAGGATTTAAGGAACTATAAAAGTGATCAAACATGTGAGAAATCTATAGAAATCGACCCTGCTCACACGAGAAGCACTTGTCATGCCTTCCAGGTACCAATCTGCTACTTGCATCCAGGCAAGGAAATCTCTGTTTGTTTGGAGGGAAACTTGGAAGAGAAGGAGCTTGGGATTCTGCATGAGAATCTGGAGTGAGGCTTGGGACAGGACTTCCTTAGCAGACAGACTAAGGTGGACCTGAGTTTGCAAAACAGGGTGGGTTTCCAGGGAAGAGTCAAGATCAGTAACCGTGAAATAATGGACTAGATGGAGCTTCCTGAGCTGTGCTTGGCATCAGTGTATGGTTATATCAGTAATATAATAGTAATTAAATTAATGTGTGTGTGTGTCCAGGTGTGAGTGTGTGTGTGTTCAGGTGTGAGTGTGAGTGTGTGTCCAGGTATGAGTGTGTGTGTGTGTGTGTCCGGGTGTGAGTGTGTGTGTGTCCAGGTGTGAGTGTGTGTGGGTGTCCAGGTGTGAGTGTGTGTGTCCAGGTGTGAGTGAGTGTGTGTGTGTGTGTCCAGGGCAGACACAGGTGAGAGCTTCCAGGGCTGCGTGGCACAGGACAGCAATGGGCCTCCACAAACAGGTGGTTACAGAGTCCACACCCACAGTGGGCAAGATCTGGAAGAGTAGGAGCTGAAGAGGGGTCAGGCGTCTTCACTGTGGCATTCTTCATGTCCCCCCATTCTGACTCGTCCTGATGTTGCATCAGTTTCCAGCTGTTTGGCCACGTTACTCTCATCTGCTCATATTTGCCTCTGGCAGCTGCTCAAAGACGGGGACAGGCCCCAGGTCCTACTAAAAGACTATCTGTATGTACAGGGTGCCAAGCAACTGTGTTGTGTCGTCTCCCTTTCTCCGAACCTCTGAGTCCTGGACCAAGGTGCAGTCTGGGTTCCTGCGATGCCATCCCTTAATGCCAGACAAGTTATAAAACAGGAAGGAGACCTGCTGCCTTACTGTCTCGTCACTGAGACATAACACCTGACACTCACCAGCTAGAGGAAGAAGTTTTATGTTGGCTCACAGTTTGTGGAGGTTTCAGTCCACAGTGGGCTGGCTCCAAGGCAGGGCAGCATGACAGAGGGGCATGGCAAAGGGGAAACGACGCATGGTGCAGCAGGCAGGAAGCCGAGAGTGGTGGGAAGCGGAGGGAGGGAGATTGATCCTTCCGTCAGATACCCGGTGACCTCCTCCTCCTACCAGGCTCAGCTCCCAGCATCGCAGCCAGTGACAGAGTCATCAGTGAGTCTCCCTCTCCCATGATCTAGGCACCTTCCAAAAGCCCGCGCAAGAGCTCACTGTGAAAGACCCCACAGGCCACATGAACTAGGAAATATGGGAACAGGTTAATTAGGGCGCTTCTTTCTACTGAACCCCTTTTATATTACTCAATCTATAAGTTGGGGACTATCCCTGAATATCCACAAATCAGCTCCTTGTAAGTGTATCTGCCCTATGTTTTATTGGTATACTCAAAAATACCCTTTTCAAACTTTTAAAAAAATCAGTTATCAGGCAAAAATGAGAAAGTACCATGTTCCGTTTTTCTGGGACACAGATATTTATGTGCCCCAAAACAGTGTGCCTAGATAACAGAAAATAGTAAGTGATACATATTTTTCTTTATGTGGCACCAGCTTTATAGTGTGTTTATTTTTCTCATCTCATTTCTTCTTGAATGACCATTCCTGCTCTGAAGTGCTAATAATTACACAGTTTTATTTTGTTATTTTGCAGATGGAACTTTATGTTATTTCTCGATGTACAGTTTCTAGAGGGTTCTTTTGAAGCTAAGTGAGGTGTTGAGAGAGTAGTGATTTGTTTTTAATTATTAGTTTGGAAACTATACTACCAATAGATTTTTAAAACTGCCTTAAACAAACTCCTCAATTAGGGTGACTATGTTTCTTAATCCTAAGAAATATTTGATAATTATGGAAAGCTTTCAAAACTCTTTTGGGAGGAGGGAAAGTAGTTTAAAATGCAGCATCTTAGATCATTTAAAAATTAATGTATTTCATAACTTCCTAAGATGAAAGAAAACTTATATCTGGAAAATGTTCTTCCTCAGAGAATATTTTCTGAAAAAGTCGTGGAATATTTTTTGAAGAATTTCCCCACAGTATTTAAGGAGTTGCTGAAGAGGCTGATCCCACAACTAGTAGAACATCCTTCTGTTGCAGATAATATGTTGTTCAAAATCTGATCTAAATAAAAGCCCAATCAATCACATGGCCTTGAGTTAAAAGGATGGATTGATGTATGTTGCCTGGTCTGTTTCACTATCTGTTGCAGTATAATGAATTATGCCAGTGTCTCCCCGCTTCTCCCCCGCTCCCCGCTGTGTGGTTCCTTCCAGTGCGGGTCCTTGTGGGCTGTGGGGGTCTTCATGAGGCACTGAGGCCTGTCTGTTTGGAAGCCCTCCACAGGCCAGCCTGGAATACGGTAGTCTGCTGAATCAGAGCAGGGACAACCAGCCAGAGCGTCTGAGATGATGAATGTCGGGGCAGCACCCTCTCCTTTTCCAGATTCTGCTTTTAGGAACTAGGAAAGCAGGACACGGGGGAGAGCAGCTCCCTGCAGATGCCCAGGAGGACTCTCTCAGCCACTCCCTCACATCTGCTCTGTGCTGCTGCCCCTGCCTTGTGCTAAGTGGACACACCGGGGCTGCTCCGAGGAATCTCTCCTGCCCCCAAAGTTCCCACCAGATGGAGAAGCGAGGAGACCTGGCCGCAGGCTGGTCTGGAAGAAGTACTGGGCAGGCGGTCAAGAAGCCATATTTTCCTCATTCTTCTCCAAGAGCTTAGGGACCTCTGGGGACAGAGGACTTCGGCTTTGCCGCCAGAGGAAAGGAGGTTGTGAGTTGCCCGTCAGTGACTCGGGGATGCAGCATGGAAACCAGTGTGGACATCACTTACTGTCTGTGTTTTGCCAGTGAAATATAAGCAAATGCCTGGCTCAGATCTCTCCATTGAGATACTGCTACCTTCTGTTTATGTAGTCAAGCTCAGCGGAGTAACGATGCTGCAGAAATCCACAGAAGTGCAGTATTATTCTGATTCTCTTAGGAATCCAAGTAAAAATCTTATTTTTGTGCTAATTATTCCCAGAATCTGAAATCCAACAGTATACTTAAGTAGATGTATTTCCTTTGGTTTGTTGACATGTTTCTCTTTTTTAGTACCATGATGGTACATAACGACACATTCATTGTGAAGAGTTAGTGCATGTACAAAGTGTTTCTTAATCCTGTTACTTCTTCTTCCCCTCCCTTATACAAATTCCATTTAATTCTACTCTTTTCCTTCTCCTTCTTTCTGAAAGAGTCAAATGCATTAAATTACAGTGATGTGTGCAAAGCTAGGTGTAATGGCACAGGCCTGTAACTCCAGAATTCAGGAGGCTGAGGCAGGAGGATTGCTGAGTTGGAGATCAGCCTGGGCTATATAGTGAGCTTGAGACCAGTCTGAACTACACACAGCCAGATCTTGTCTTAAAAAAGATACAGCGATGGATGCACAACCTTGTTTATAGCAGCACAATTCATGTCAGTGAAATCCTAGAAGTATCCTATATGCTCACCAACAGGTGAGTGGATAAAGAAAACTGTGATGTTTATGCACAGTGGGTTACTACTCTGCCAAAAGAATGATGAACTTCAAGCATCGGTAGATAAATGGATGCACCTGGAGACCATAATAGCAAGTAAAATAAACAAGACACATGTGCTTAAATATCGCATGGCTTCTGTCATATGAGAAACCCAAAATATACATAGAGAGTAAAATGCAAGATAACAGGAAGTAAGATATTTTCCAAATAGGAAGGAGAACAGGAAATGGAGGGGGAGAGAAAGGAAGGGAAATGGGATTTTTAAAAGGAGAATCGAATAACAAATGGAATAGAGCTTCCATACATGGAGAGGGAAACAAGAGTTGGGGGGAACAGGGAGGGAAGGGGAGGGAAGGGGGTGAAAGAGGACACCGAGGTGCTACGCAGTGCGCAGGCTCCCCATGATGGATGTGATTGCTATGTCCGAATACAAAGACACCAAAGCATCGGTGCCTCTCATAAAGGGTTGGAGCTGTGTGTTAAATGGTGTGAGTGCGTACCAGTCCCCGCTGAGAAAGGCCGCTACACATTTATCATTCTTAATACAGACAGCGGTTCCTTGACATGACATTGGGATTTGTTCCCAAGACTCACCGTCATCAGGTCTATGTCTGCAGCAGCCCCTGCCTGCAGTCACCAGCACAGAAGCCAGGGAGCTCGCGTGGCATGGCGTGGCATGGCGTGAACAGCCTCAGGCCTGTGTCCTTCCTAGGGAGACAGAAAGTGACTTTTTTATTTTGAAATTTTCCTGTGCCGTTTGTTAGCCAACAACTCCCAGCTGTTGGATCGTGTTTTTCTCCACGTTGGATGGGGATGCAGGTGCTGGAGAGGGAAAGGTCCCTAAGCTCCGGCAGCTCCTGTCCTAGCAGAGGGAGGGCAATGTGCGGGGCGCGGCCTCCCCCACTCGTCCAGAGAAAGGATGATTGGACACTGAGCCCTTCCTGCAGGAATTTGATGCTGTTTTCACCTATGACTCTGTCCCTGTACTTGTGAGTTAATGTAGCCTATTCTGTTGTCTAAGGGACTGTGAAATTTATTATTCATGCAGAGCTTGGAAAACAACCAAACATGGATGGATCAGATCAAGCAAATTTGGTGAAGTGAATCCCAGCCTAGTTCCATAGATCTTCTGTGCACCTGCCTGGTAGAGTCACTTGTCTCTACTTGAGAGGATTAATTTTGAAAAATAACTTGCATCTTTATAAACAGAAGGGATAGCTACCAATTTGGAGCCGGTGTTTATGCTCTGATGTCCACCTGATTCTGACTGTGCTTTCCCATACCGCAGCAAGCTTAGCTCTCACTCACTATATTTGGTCCTCATGTTTACCACCACCCCTTCTTCCTTAGAACTGATGGAGTTTTTGCCCAGCATCCCTAGGGCAATGGCTTTCTCCATTCTCCTGCTGTTGGGCTACTTTTTCAGCACTTTCAGCGGAGCCTTTTCTGTGCCCATCTGTAGGAACCAGCTGACTCCCATAGTTTGTGTGTGGCAAATCCCTAACAAACTCCAAGTGATCGGGGCTGATATTGGAATGATGGGAAGTCCTTCATCTCCGGCCACGTAGCTTTGAAGGGCAAACTCCAAAGAGCAGCCTGTGGCCTGTGCTGCTGTTCCTGCTTTAGCCCAGCAGCCGCTGCAAGGAGGGAGCTGGGACCAGCCTTTTGGACCTCCTGCCACCCTCCTCTGAAGAAGATAAATAGCCTAAGGAACTGCAGGCACCCCTGGTGCTGCTGGGGAGGGCACCCCGTGCCCCGTCAGCATTTCCCAAAGCCCCTTTATTCTGTGATTTATTTATGTCTCTGCTCCACAAAGCTTTCCTTAGCAGCCAGCTTTATGAACATCTCTTCCAATTGCCTGGTCGCACCCTGGTATTTTGCTGTCTAAGGATTACTTGCCTGCAATTCTTACTATGAGATTAGTGAAAACTGTTCTTAGATTTCTGAAATGTGTGTTTTCACATAGTGCGTAGCTAAGCACAAAAGACACAATTTTATAGCAGGGTGGAAATCAACAGCACCGGAGTTCTTGGCAAAGCCACCCTAAGGGTCTTGGTGTGTGTTTTGTCTCTTCAACAACTTGGGGACATGTCAAGGAGCCCCCTCCCCGTCAGCAGGGGAGACGGGTTCACTCCTCCTGTTCTGGAGGGCTGCTGACTGCTGTCGTGTGTTTGCTTTAGGGTTTTTGTTTTGTTATTTTGTTGTATTGTCCTAATATAAATCCGGCTCAAAGCTGACATAGCACTTTTTCTTCTTTTCTTATTTATGTTTATGTATCTCTTTATTCAGGTTTTTGGAGCTAAATTTATAAGTACAAATGTAGGCACAGAAAAGTGTAACCCAAACAAAGCTTCTTTTCTCAAATGTCAAGATAATCCTGTCTCTGTACGTGTGTGTGTGTGTGTGCGTGTGTGTGTGTGTTTTGCTCTGGCTAGAAAAGAGAACTAAAGAATTTTATGTGCCTGAAATTTCCTGTGGACCGAAAAGCTTACTGGCTGATACTTTTATGAGAGTGTGTCTTTAAAGACCATAGTTTTTCTCTGCAACAATGTCACTAATGTGTCTTCAGGAATTTCGGAGATCGGGTTATTCTCTGTGTAGTGCAGTAATGTTTCTTTTCCGGTCCTGGGATCAAACCCAGGACCTTGCGCCGAGCTATCTCCCCCGCCTTTTTATGTTTTATTTTGAGGCGGTCACTCGGTCTCCTGGACTGGGCTCTCACGTGCAATTCTGCTGCCTCAGCCTCCCAGAGTGCCTGGGTTACAGATGCGCCCCACCACGCCATGCCCAGCTGGGGATGAGGCCTCTGAGTGTGGGCGGGCACCTGAATGCTCATCTGTGCCCCGCAGTGGCCCAACAAGAGGCATCTGAAGGACACTGTGCAGACCGCCTGGCCCTGCCGTGTGGGAGGCTGTCACAGGTGACCCTGCACACATGCCTGGGGTGGCTCTGCACAAAGCGCTTCTTCACTGTTAGCCTTTGTCTCTTTGGGGCCCATGCTGAGGCTGGTGTCTGCCACATGGCAGGTCACCTTTCGACTGTGAGAGTGAGGTTGCATCTGCCCCCACCTCACAGTGGGGTGGCCATGTGCTATATGTTCTCAGCTCCTCTTCTAGCTGCTATGGCTCTGCTGTCATTCAAGGTGCTGATTCCTCCCAGCCCCAGGCCCTTTGCACTCACTGAAACTTCTCCGCAGACTATTTAGGAAGGTAGAAAGGAATTAATTGGCAATAAAAGGGTTTTGTGGTTGTCATTTTCCCTTCCTATGGGCTACACGTAGAAGGATCAATGCTCTTTCAATGCAGTTGTAACCCAGATTAGTTGTGTCACATAATTGACTTGGGAACCTCATGGGGATTAGTAAAGCACTCTTCTGGGAGTTTCTTGTGGGTCACAGATGCATGACTTTGGGGGTCTGTATCTGGCCTCTGCCCTTCCTCTGGTCCCTGCCCTATTTCCTGGCTCCCATGAACTGAGCAGCTCTACACCACCGTCTCCTGCCACCAAGTTCATGCCTTGGTGCAGCCACACATGGACTGAACCCCCCAAAATCATGAGCTGCATTAAACTCTTCCTCCTTTAACTTGTGGGTGCTGGGTATCTGGCCCAGCAACGGGAAAGCCGAATGATACAACTCTCTTCCATTTTTTTCAGTGCATTTTGAGATGAACTCACTTGTTGAGAGAGAGGATGGAGAAGTGGGTGAGTGTAAAGGAGCTGCAGGGAAAGTATGAGGTAGTTCATTTCGTGCAGAGGTTGGCAGATTCCAGGCCAGAAAGTTTGTAAGGGGGGAGAGGCCAACTTAGACCCCCAGCCATGGGCCTCTCCAGGAGGATGGAGCTGCCCACAGCCTGAGCACAGTCCAGAGATGCACAGCCTGGTTGGAACTTGGAGTTAAGGATGTTTGTTGCCACAGGTGTGTAGAAACACACCTGGTCCATGGAGCAGTGAAGCCAGGAGGGGCCGGGGCAGAGGACAGAGTGGTAGGTTCTGGGTGACCTCTGGCATAGGGCCAGGTGTCTGAGATGCCAGACTTGAGAAAAGACAGTGGCAGAACAGAGTGGCTGTCAGGCATAACTGAGATGGTGCTTGGGACAGTGAGATGGGTCTTGGGACAAAGGGCTTAGCAAGAGATGCAAAGACCAGAGAGGGGCCATGGGGACGTCAGGCGCTGACGGGGGGTGGGGGGGTGGAGGATGCTCAGTAGTGCTGCAGGAGAAAGGAGAGTGGGGACTCAGAAGCTCAGGCCCCCGTTCCAGCTTTCCGCGCCTTGAAACATGGGAGGAAAGATGGGGAGGGCCTCTGCGGAGTGGGACATGGTGAGCTCCTGAGTGCCAGGCCCTGTGCAGTGGGAGGGAGAAGAAAGAAGTGGGAGGCCCTGAATCAGCTGGAGGGACAGTGAGGGGTCACGTCACCCAAGCCCAGGTCAAGCCCATGAAGACAGAGCTCTGAGAGGGAGTAATGGGCACCGTAGCATCCTGCAGCAGACAGTGATGCTGTAATAATAATAAAAATAATTAATAACATTAATAAAAGTCCCAAAGACCGTCAGCTCATAGAGGGACCCTGAGTGATTGAAATTAACCAGTGAAGTTTCTGTAATTGGCAATTAAAGCAGCGAAGGGCTGGGGCGAGGAGAGAAGAGGGTTTGCTGAGTGACATAAGGAAACATCCAGCAGAGCGTCATTCTCCCAATGGCTTTGGGTATGACTGGCCATCTTGGTGAAACTGCGAGGGAAGAGATGACTCACATTCTTCCTGAAAGACTTGTTCTCCGATTCCAGTTTAGCAGTCCATGACTGAGGGCCAGCTAGTCAGCAGAAATTATACGCAGAGCCTCAAAGCTGATTAACATGGACCAGGTTACCGATTCCTTTCCGAGCAAATGATTAGGGCTGAGAGACTTTTACTGCAGTTCATTATCTCTACCTTGTGGCTGGAGAGCATTTTTATACAACAGAAAACTGTACTGATTAATCAGCATGGTGGATTAGGACCAACTCCACTGGTGATTTTTCAGCCCCAACTCCTATTAGGAAAATTATTAAACAAAAGATTCAATTAAGATGTTTTGGTTACCTATACTATCACTCACGTCACCATCCTTGCGAGTAATAGGAGACAGTCCACTCCCAGCTTTCTGGCAACCAAAATGATTATTCTAATTCCACAGATAGACTTTCCAGGATGTAACTTCCCAAAGCATTGTCCTTGGTGGACACGGAGCTGTTTGGGGGACCCCAAGATGTTCCCTATACTGCATACCCTGTGGCAAGCTCTTGGAAATCTGTAGTTTGAGCAAACTATAGGTTTTCATTTTCTATTCATCTATTTTTTTCTGCCTTATTGGGTTGCTTTAGCCCTGAGTGTTTATGGCAACAAAAAGCCTGAAAATGAGCAATCAGTTGTACCTTCGCCATCGTCCTGCAGATGGCATGTGACAGTGAGTGGGACGGGCGGCTCGGCACTTTTGCCAGTGCAGCTGCTGTGTGGCATTTGGACCAAGTCCAGGGCCACAGTTGTTGAATCTGTAGAAATTAATAGGCACTGTGATGAGTGACTTGGATGCTTCCTACACTGCTGTCGCCTGGGACCCTCAGTGCTTCTCCTAGATGGAGGGCAGCGTGGCCACACATAGTTTGTGTCTGCAGGGTGTGTGTGCGTGTATGTGTGTGCGTGCATGTGTGTGCATGTGCAAAGGCAGCTCCTCACTCTATATTTCCCATTGAAGGCCGGAGGAGGGGAGGAGCTGGCTGCACTGTTCCCCAGCAGCACTGCACCCTGCTGTGTGGGTAAGGACTCACACACCGGTACCCCGGTGATTCAGCTCGCACCTAGCCTGCCTCCTTGGAGCATTCGGAGGCTCCAAGTTATCTACCAGGTCATCTGCCAGAGAAAACCAATTCCTAAAAAATTGAAATCTCTTATTTCCTTAGGTAGAATGAAGAAATATGAGGTGCCGGAATCACAAATGGCGTGGTGGGCTCTAGCTCTGATGAAACGGGCTCTTAGAGGAGGAATAGCTCAGGGTAAGGGAAGCCGCCAAGCACTGCAGTCTCAGCGTATGACGCAAACAGCTTCCCTCGCTTGCCCTGATCCAGATAGGTTGACCCATCACTCTGACAACCCAGCACCCACAGGGTGTCCCTGGGAACGGGTGGGGCCTGTGGTTAGAGAGTTTGCCCCTCCAGTTGTCATGGCTTCCATGCCAGTCACATCCTTGCTGCCAGCCATCAGGGATCCCAAAGTGGTGACTGCAACCCCAGAAAGACAGGGCGAGTGCTGACACCTTCCTAGGTGCCCGTGTCATCCTTCTGACCATGGAGTGAAACCAGATGGGGTTAGGAGAGCAGGACCAGAGCATGGGGAGGGTTTCTAACCCACAAGGACTACCGTGTGACAATGGCAGGGGTGCACAGAGGAGAGCATGTGACAGCAGGACATTGAGGCAGCTTAAACCCAAGTACAAGAAATGCCTAGAACCAAAACTTAGGTGGAGAGAGGGGGCACTGTCCCCAGAACACACAGCTTATTGGACCCCAAGTTTCCCAAGTTAGCAGAGCCCATGGTTCTGGAGTGGCAGGGTCTCCTGGGTCTTGGGCAAGGTTGGGTCAAGTGGTGGGTGAGACGTGTGTGCTCACTCGCTCTCTCCTCTCTCTCTCTTACACACACACACACACACACACACAGATAAAACTGCTCATTCTTTATATTTAGTTAATTTCCTCCTGGCTCCCACTGCAGACAAGTTTCTCATTCTTCTTGCAGATGCCCATCACTGCCCTCCTCCTTGTCAGGGAACTGGGCAGAAACTGGTGGAGGAGGACAGGAAGTGGCAAGAATGACAGGATAAGGCACAAGAGGAAAGGGGGGTGGGGGCTGGCAAGACACCAGGTGAAGGCAGAGCTCATGAGCCCAGCACTGACCCTACATACGGCCAAGTAGCTCCCGGGGAGGCAGGGCAGAGCATCATTTGAAAGGCCTGAGCAGCGTGGCTTTCTCAGGACGCCAGGTTCCCTTGCTGACCTTGGTGCCCACCCACTTCCTGGCCCCATGCACACTCACTTGTCGTCTCAGTGGTGGAGCCCTGGATCTGGCCTTGGCCCCTTGAACGTAAGGGAGAAGCCTGCTGGGGACCTCAAGCGGAGTCACAGACTCGGCCTCTGCTGCTCCACAGCTACTGCCTTCAGCCCAGCGGTGTCGTCAGCCTGCGCTGATGTGCCTGACACCAGAGAAACCAGGCAAGGGGGGTGAGCACATTGCTGAGCCTCTGCCCACAAGAATGTAGGTGCATGACTTTCCCTGCTGGGGCCCCTCCAAGAACAGTCAGTTCCTTTATGAGCAAATACTTCCATGAAGACCTGGGCATCCAACGGGGTGCTTCTTGTGCTGTCTCCTCATCCCCAGCTGTGATCTCCTCAGGAGTGAAAGCTCTTCCTTGTTTTTTTTTCCTTGTTCCTTGTTTCATAAACAGAAGAATGAATAAATGTCATAGGAAGAAGAATGGGGAAGAGGGCAGTGATTCTAGGCATCCTTGCTGGTCCAAGCCTTTATCCAATCACAGAAGGACCCAGGGGATGGTGAAGGGTCCTGACTCCGATAGCACCTTGTGTATTGTTATTGGAGTCCTGCCACCTCCCCCATCTGAGAAGGTCAGTCCTGTCTCATCTCGGGGTCTCCAACCGTAAGCCAGGGGCCCTCAACTTACTGGTGAAGCCTGACCAAGGCCGTGCGTGGCTGTCTTGTTTCTGAACCCAGCCAACCTGGGACTGAAAGTGCACTTTCTTCTCTTCATTCCAGTCTTTGCCTTTGTCTGGACCCTCGTTGCCTCTTGCAGGACTGATGCTGCTGCTACCTGCCAACCACCCCCTCCCACCATCCCCCACAACGCTGCTGCCCCACAGCGCTGCCTAGGAACAGCCTGAGGAACAAACTCCTGCAGCCTGGAGACCGATTTGAGCCTCACCCCAGACCTGGAGCCACCCTGGTTGTGACCCCCCCAGTCGCCAGTCTCCCATCCCCTTTGAAGAGACAGTGTCCTCCAACCATGGGGCTGATGTAGACGTCTCGAAAATGTGCCTACTCACTCTTTGCCCCATAGATGAGGAAGGTCAGGTGCAGAGAGAAGTCTGTTCCCCCGAAGCCAGGAGGCTCAGCAGAGGCAAAGTCGGCACAGTAGCCTGACATCTTACCCAGGGCCACCTTCTCATGATACCACCAACCCCTCCTTGGCAGCCTTGTGAGGCTGAGTCTCAGCAGCCTGCAAGCGCAATGCGAGAGGCCCGCTTGCACCCGCGGGCGGATCTGTCTCACTCTCAGGGGAAACTAGTCGCGAGTCTGAGGCAGAGTAGAGACAGGACTGTGATGGCCACGGGCTGCAGCCACACATGCACAGAGCCCAGGGCGGTGCCATCAGCCTTCGTGTGTGTCCTCTTTGGGGCCAGGCATTGTGGCTGCTGTAGGGTTCTTCCAAGTACATCAGGCACATCTCTGACCCTGCTGGTGACAGAAGGCAGCCAAATGCAGGTCCCAGGTCTGAGGCCCACAGGGGAAGCCGTGCTGCTCCAGCCACTGTCACACACAGAGGTGGAAGCACTTGCGGAGAGACCTGACCTCACTGAGCCCGGAGGAATCTCTTCTCCTTGTGCCACCCCTTCCCGGGGTGGGACCCCAGAGCATCCTACTGAGGAGAGAAGGGTCCATCCCGGGACAGTGTTCTAGGGGAGGCTGGCAGCAGAGCCCGTGGCTGTTTTAACCCCTTCTCATAGATCCCTTCCTGATTCCTTGGGTGGGACTGAGATCAATGAGACTGGCCTCGTGTGATTCTGGCAGAACACGACACACTGCAATCTCAGGTGACCTCGGATTTCTTTCTTGCCTGTTACAGTGGGAAATAACCCTTTTCTGAGGCTTTTCATCACTGAGCTTTTTTTGTTTTTGCCTTCTTTATTGGTTTATGGCTGATTCTAGGACTTCATCCAAGAGGTTATACTTAACCTCCCTTGGTCCCTGTGTTATTATAATGTTCAGCAAGATAAAAAGACCAGCTCTTCTCTTGAAATCAGATATCCAGCGCCCTTACTGAATGAAACCAAGAAGTGGTTTTTATAAATCAAATCAACATTTTTTATGACTTTGAAACCATCTTACAGCCTCTCTCTTTGTATTTAAAGCTAGCAAGCATGTGATTTCTGATGTGTATGCAGCCACCTCTGGCTTGGTGGGTGAAAGCGTTCTCCATGGGCGACTGTCACAGAGGAATCCATTCTCCCAAAGCCATCAGCCCACAGGCCCTGCAACAGCACAGGTCACCTGGTCCACATCTGGTTTTACCTGAGCTTGTTCATTCCTAGGTTTCCTGGCTGTTTGTTTGTTTCAGTTTTATGTTGTTATTACATTGAGTAGCAGAGTGAGAGTAGCAGAGGGTTGGGGTTGAGTGGTATGTTCTTATTAGCTATTGATCTTGATTGGAATATCCCCTAAAAATCTGTTCACTTCAATTGTCTGGTTTTTTACTATTCTTTTATCCTGGAGTGAGAGTAGCAGAGGGTTGGGGTTGAGTGGTATGTTCTTATTAGCTATTGATCTTGATTGGAATATCCCCTAAAAATCTGTTCACTTCAATTGTCTGGTTTTTTACTATTCTTTTATCCTGGTGGATCTAATTTTTTGTTTTTTATATATTGTAGATATCAGTTTTCGGTCTAAGGAGTAGCTGGAAAATGTTGTTTTCCAATCTGTAGGCTGTCTCATTGCTCTATTGGTTGGTTCCTCCATTGTTCAGAAGATTTTTAATTTGACATGAACCCATTTATTTATTCTAACTGTTATTTCTTGTCCAATTGGGGTTCTGCTCAGAAAGTCTTTGCCTATTCCTGTATCTTCAGGTGATATCTTCAGTGTTTTTACCTGTTTTATCTAACAGGTGTTTCTGCATTTGTATCTAGATCTTTGATTGATTTTGATTTGAGTTAAGAACAGGGTAAGAGATGCGGGTTAAGATTCATTCTTCTGCACGTGGATAGCCAGTTTTTCCAGCACCACTTGTTAAAGAGACTGTCTTTTCTCCAGAGCATGTTACTGTCCCCTTTGTCAAAGGTCAGATGGTTGAATGTGTGATTGTTTTTGCACCCTTGATTCTGTTTCACTGATCCAGGTATCTTTTTTTGTGCCAGTACCATGCTGTTTTTATCACTGCAGCTCTGTAATGTTACTGAAATCTGGGATTGTGACGCCTCCTGTTTTGGTCTAGTTGCCCAGGACTGTTTTGGCTATTCCAGGTCTCTTCTGGTCCTATATAAATTTTAGGATTGTTTTTTCTAGTTTCACAAAGAATGCTATTGGTATTTTGATTGAGAAAGCACTAAATCTAGATATCATTCTTGGCAATATGACCATTTTGACAATAATCGTCCTGCCTAACCAGGAACAGAGTACGCGCACCTTCATTCTTGCTGTCCAGCCCTCTAATCTTCTCACACAAACTAAGCTTTTGGGTTTCCTGTCCATGGATGGGGGTGGGGTGGAAGTGCAGGGGAGAAGACCAGGGAGGGTCATGTTTCCCAGACCCTTTCCCACTTACTTGCTTTCAGGTATTGATGTCTTACTAAAATAAGACATATAAGACTACATGAAAGATCCTGCAGTGGCACCTCGGGTGTCACTTAGTCTGCAAAATGGTCCAAATTGCTCCACGGAGTGTCACAGCCTTCAAATTCAAAGATAGAGCAAAATGGACATGGAAACCCCCACCTACCTTTCATTACCAAGAATCACTCATCTTTCCTGAAGCTCGCTTGCCGCTAGCCCTCCTTTGAGCTTGAAAATCACTTTCAGTTGTCTCTCAAACTTCTCACTATCGCACCAAAGTCCCTCAGAACAGAAGTACGTGCTGGGCTATGTTTGCATTTGAAATGAGAGGGCAAAGGCTAGCAAATACGTGACAAATAAGGCAGACACATCTTGGTACTCAAGCCCAAAACTCAATTCTGCTAACCCGTCTTCACTGGTGACACACCGTGTCTTGGACCAAGACAGTGGAGGAAGTGATGCTGGTCATTGTCTTCCCTTGGACAGTAGCAAATTCTGTTTGTCCTGGGGCTCGGCAGAGAAGGAAGTTAGCCAAGGTGGAGAGCAAAGGGAAATGGGGATGTCTGCGCTCTGCTTTAAGCGTTTCGGCATTTGCCATTGGCAGTGAGGTGATAGGGCAGCGATGCCAAGACCGTGCCACAGAGACCCTGGGGAGGGTCAGGGCCAGTGGCTAAGAGCTGGTGGGCAACTGGCTTCCCTCATCTCCACCACACATGCCTACAGGAACTTAAACTGTGGGGGGTTTGGGCACAGGAAAGGTACTTTGCAAGAGGTTGGATTGAGGTTCAGCCCTGATCATGGTGACAGATCACGGTGGTGGCCATCAGGAGTCTGAAGTGGGTTAAGATGCAGAATAAAGCAGCAGAGAAGAGGAAGAGGAAGAGGAGGGTAGCCCTGCTGATTTTGGTGCTGACATTTGAAGATCACTGATAGATGCTGACAATGATTGTGGTCAGTGAAGTCCCACTGTCATTATTTTCTGGGGGCCTCTCTTTAGTGAAAAGGGAAATGATTAGAAACCTGGACGGAACAGAGGGGAGGAGAGGTGCCCAGCTCCTGCTGCCTGCTGGGAGTGAAACCTGTCTCAGTAATGTCCCCACTGTCCAGATGTACATAGTCCTGGCTGTGATCTGCAAAGAAGGCCACAGCTGCCAGTTTCACCAGCTCCAGGCTCTGGCAGCTGCTTCCGGGAACAAAAGCCGCCTGCCAGGAATAGAAGCCGTAAGGTCAAGCCTGGGGTACAGCGGTCCCATCGAGGAATGCCAGCCAGCCCATGAGCTCAGGTCGCACCCAGACTGTCTCTACAGGTCAGGAGAGGGGAGGGGGCCCCGCTTCCCAGGCTGAGCCTCTGAGGGTTCACAGAGGTCCTGTAAGACTGCAGATTGACCCCCGCCACTGCTGAGGACCCAAATGCAGGCCCAAGACAAACCCAGACCACAACTGGCACAGGTGCCAGGTGCCAGGCCCTACTGCAGAGAGGCCTACTGACCCATAGGCCCTCATCTGTTCTTTTTCTCATCTTTTCTTCTACCTGTGAACACAAAGGAGGCCAGGTCAATGGTGACCAAAGCTATGTCCTATCCAGACAATGGCGGTGGGAGTGTGTAGAAGGGCAGCTGCCATGTCCCTTCTGGCCTAGAACATTTGTTGTTGACTTGGGAAGGAGAAATAGAAGAAAAAACAGAAAGAAAGATGGGCTAAAGGATGCTATGAAAAATAAGGCAGTGAAAACCTGAAAGTCAGCCTACTGCCTGACCCCGAGCCCCTAGGACGTGCTTGCGTGTTCCAGTGGAGGCTGACTCGGCCCAACAGCTGCTGGGCACTTCTGTGGACACAGAGGATGCTACAGTCAGCACACAGGGGAGCCCCTGCTCTCAGAGACCCTGTAGCCCACCGGGAAGAGAGCTTCCATAGGCGAGAACATCCATAATACGTGCATTTCCGCAGGTGTGTGCCCCACTGGAAGACGAAGTGCAGGAAAGAGAGAAAAGAAGGATGCCTGAGGGAGGGTGGCATGGAAGGGACACGAGGGTCACAGGGAAGCAGAGACAGGAAGTAGGAGGGAGGCCTGGGTCCTACGGGCTCTGGTCTGAGACTGCCCATGGAGCACAGCGAGCCAGCCTTCAGGCTGATATTCATGATATTCCACACCAGCCCACAAAATAATCAAGAGTTCTTCGTCTTCTAAACACACATATGGTGACAGGCTCATGGTGGCCTCCCAGCCATCCTCAGCACCCTCACTCTGCTCCCAAGGTACCAGGACACAGCTTTACAGAGGAACCACGGGAGGGGGTCAACACCCTGTTTAGTGGGCTGACCCAGGGTGCTGGAATGAGGACACTCCTGTGTCCAGGTGCTAGTGAAAGCCACAGGAGGAGACGTTTGGGGCTGGGAATGGGCTACCAGGGAAAGAGCAGTAGTCCTCCCTGTCCCCTTGATAACTGTGCAATGTTATTTTCAGAATGTGTGACAGATATGCACATTCATCAGCACCCCCGCGCCTGTGGGCAGTATTTACATCTGGCCCAAGTTTACTGTGTCCTGTTAGGAGTAGAGATGAATAGCCCAAGGCCAGTCACCGTCTGATTTCCTTGGCAGGAGGAGAGCAGAGCAGCCACATCGAGGTTGAATAATGCTGCCTTTTGCATTGTTAATAATTCCAAGTGCATGAGAGCTACCATCCTAGGACCTCAGAGCACATTTCCTTTTCCATGAATCTTTCAAAAGCCAAATATATGGGACATTATTTCAAAAATTAGATTGTGCTCCAATGCCGTGCTGTTCAAATTATGAATTGGTCTCGCTAGATGTTGGAGCAGCAGTTGTTGATTCTGGCCAGCTGAGGAGTCTGAATCTTTGGACTTTTTAAAAAAATGTCATGTGTCCTCTTTGGAGCCTGGAGGCCACTGGTGTGTGGTTAAATGAGTGACCCAAAGGGTCACATGGCCAGAGAATGGGCTTCTGCCTACGACCCCCATCCTGGGCCAGGCCTGGAGTGAGGAGATGCCTCTGGCTGCACCCGGAGAGTCAGCACACACGGAGCAGCACCTTGAAAGTGTGGAGCCGTGTGGGCCCAGGAGAAGCTCAAAGTGGACAGCAGGCACCCGCCGTGTGATCTTGGACCCCCCCGTATGTGCAGGTGATTCCCCTCGTGGGCAGGCAGCGTTCTCCTCGCTCCTTCGCATCCTATGATTCTATCTGTCCTCGTAAACCTTCTGAGAGCAGTTTAATAGTTAACACATCCAAACTGTGCCATGTCAGGAGTCCTCAGCCTCACAGAAGCCTGCGTGCAGGCAAAGGAGAGACGCCCCACACTCTGTGGACCCTGACACTCAGGGAGGCATCCCGGGTGTGGTGCGTCCCTTACCTTCTGCGGCCCTAGTCCTGGTGACTCTTCCTAAAGGGTCCCTCATCACGTGGTTGGCGTGGACTCCTTTGCCTGGGTAACCCTCCTGGGTGGTGGAGTCGTGCATTAGAAAGGGGAGGTGGTTAGGGTCCGAAGTGTCCCTGCCGCCTAGAGTCACCCCATCTTACATGTCTGCGTGCTAATGACATTCCCAAAACTGCAAGACAGGTCCAGTGGGAGGAGGAGACCGCATCCCATGCCAGGGTCCAGCTCCTTGATGGCAGGAACTGTGTCTCTCTGCACTGGATGGGTGAAGGGATAATGGGGAATTAGTCACCTGGCCTTAGGTCAGATCTCAGGTCATTTCCTACTGCTAATAACACAATAGCACAAGTCGACAGAGGTTTGCTGCAGTCCTCAGGTCTAGTCCAGGGCTGAGGTGCCGCTGCTCTGTTGGTGGCTTCCTGCCGACCCGGCCTGAGGTGGCTCAGGGTACCACTTGGTAGAAGATGGGATGTAGGAGGTACCTGGACAAACTGGCTTCCCCAGCAGCCCCCTGTGGCATCAATCCACCAGTTATAAAATGAATGAACTCACTCCTGAGAGCGGGACTCTGGTGAGCTCTTAAGGGCTCACTTGTGCCTCCGCTCAGTCCGGCAGCCGTGGCATCAGATTTCAATGGAAGTTTCAGGGAGAACGAACTGTATTGGAGTCATAGCCAGAGGCCGTAATTGTCCTTCCCACCAAGGTCACCTATGACAGATGCTGTTTGTGAACTCCTACCGTGTCTCCTGCCTCTCTGATTCTTTGACATTTAGTCTTATCCACTTGTTTCTATCTTTAATAGACACATTTGACGTCCAACTTTAAGTAGCTTAAAAATAATCCGCCCACCACCTTGAACTTGAGCTGTCTGTAGTAAGATGCTGAGCAGTGCAGCTGATGGGACAGGGCTGCAGGTTCCCCGTGGATGCCCACTTCATCTGGGTGAGACCAAGACCTGCGTGGCACCCGGCCTCTCCTGGGTTCTAAGTGAGCCCCAGAGGCTGTTCGGATGAACTCCCAGACCCAGGGCAGGCACAGGCGTGTGTTTAAGGTCAGAGCGCTTCTATCTTGATGCCCTGTTCTATAGCCACTCTTGAATTATAGGTGTTAAGGTTTTTATTTGATGTTGATGAATCTAAAAGGAGCCTGTGCAACTTGGAAAGCGGCTGAAGCCTGGGTGAACTGAGGGTGCGGGACTGAGCTCAGCCTGGTCCTGTGCTCACCGCTCGCTCCTCCCTTGTCCTGCTCTGCACTGTCTTTCCTCTCCCTGTCACCAGCCCCTCACAGCTCCTATGAGCAGCTTCCGCCTCACCCTTTCCTCTTCCTACCCAGATCATGGGCTAGACCCCAGGAGGGTGTGGGGGGCGCCCCCACTTGCTGCTTCTTATTCTGACCTGGAGGGGATCCCAAAAACACTCTGAGGTTCCTACTCGCCCCCTACATAATGAGCCAGTTAGATCATTTATCAAGACCACTGATTCTAATAGCCAGATCCTGACACCGGAAGGTCCCAGGTAACACACCTGGCTGGATTCATTGTATCTTTGATGAACATTTTTAGACAAGACTCCTAGGATTGTGTGGAGTTTTAGGTAGAGTTTAAGCAAAATGTGCATTTTCAGAGCAAGAGAGAAAGAACCCACCTTCCAGAGCCAAGGCACCAAAATGGCAGTCACAGCAAATTAGGTCACAGTTGCTTTGACAGTATTAACTCTGTCTTCAGGGAATAGCTTCTCCTTCCTCTGAGGCCAAGGAGGGAGGGCTGTGTTGAACAACTTGCAAAGGAAGAAGATTCCAGTTTACTCCCTCGATAGATGGTTTCCTTCTGTCTAGTTTGAGAGCTGAGGTTTCCCAGTGTGACCCACACACTGTGCAGTCCTGGACTCCTTGGCCTGCTCAGAGAACCTCACACTCTCCTGGGTGAAAGTTTGAATCCATGAGCTGGTGTGGACTTTTTCTGTGGCTGATGATTAAGAAAATGATGGAAAGGGGACTGTTGTAGTCATGGGTTATACAAAGAACAATTGGAATAAGGACATGGAATTTACAATATTATTTTTATGATGTCACCCAAGCTTAATACAAGAAAATGCAGGAAATCTATGCACATCACTAAAGACATAGAATATTCAGCCAAGGGCCTGAATCTCACAGCAATGTCCCACATGAGTCCAGATAAAGACCCAGAGCTCACGACAATGCCTCCCACGGGTCCAACTGGAAGTTTAGAGCCCACAAGAAGGACTTATGCCAGTCTCTTTTGCGGATCCATGCTGGGAAGGCCCAAAGGTCAGCGGTGGAAACTAGAAGGTCTCTGCCAGCAGGGTGAAGGAGCTGTGCTGGTAGGTTGAGGGTTCTACGCTGGAGCCAGAAGTCACACTCACAACAAAGACCAGGGCTGTCCTGAAAAGCACCACAGCCATCCTCAGCGACACGGAGGCCCTGAGCTCCTCCGAGGATAAACACAGTCGAGTACATGCCAGGAAGCCAGCGTAACGATTCCATCCTGGAGACCAAGCGGCACACGTCTTCCCCTCCGGAGCCAGGAAGCAATGCTCGATGTGAGGACCAGAGCTTCTCCAGGAGAACCAGCGGTTCAAACAGCAAGAATATCTTCTCCTTCTCCACGTCTCCATTTATGCTGGCAACTTTCCTCAGGTGGAACATCTACGCCCAGTGCCCTGCTGATGTAATCCAGCTGGCGTTAGGTTGACCACCAGTTTTCAATCCATAACAAGGACAAACATCATGTCATCTTTGTTTTCCCTGTTGCTCCAGCTGCCTATTCCAGCTGGCTTCTGTCTAACTTTCTGTCTGACACTAGCATCTTAAACTACCTAGGATTTTCATAAACATCCATGGTACTTGTGCCAGGTAAAGGTTTTCTCCTATTCAATGGAGGTTTTATATCTCCAGGTTCATCTTCCTACCCTCCTGCTGATAGGAACTCTGCCACCAGCTTTTAACTCCAAGTTTGCCCTTTGGAGGGGAAGCAGGAAGCAGAGGCGGGAGGGACAGCCGTGTCCCCAGAGGAGCCCAGTGGAGCTGTTCTGCGTTCTGCACCGTGTCTTCCTGATGCACTCTGGCAGCGGGAGGGCTGCACACTGCGCATTGCTTTCTGTATGGAAGGCAGCTCCTCTCACAGTTAGAAAAGAATGAGCTCAGGCTTGTAACAACCAAGCGTTCATTTTAGTCATGGAAAGGAAAAGGGCATTTGACCCAAATTACAGAAACTACTGAAGTAAAACAGCTCCATTTATCTTCAAGCTTCCTGCTTTCCTCCTACCCACTGAGGGTGGAGCTGGGCACTTGGAGGCGGAGGCACAGAAGGAGAGGTCCCTTTGGGTGCCAGCTGGTCATGTCAGTGCCCAGCTGCTGCCTCTGCAGTTCCCTGGGGCAAAACTCAAACAGGTGCGGAAAACCTATAAAGGGTGCCCACTGTGTCCCCAGCACACGCAGGTTTTAAGGAAGTGGAAAGGAAAGACTGGTGTGACGCTGATTCATAAGGAGAAACTGCTAGAAAGAAAATGGACAGGGAGTAAGAAAGCATCAGCGCCCGCTGCAGTGTGAGAGAGGAGAAGTCAGGCTCCCTGGGCACAAGAACGGGTCCCTGAGGGGAGGACGCAGCGACAAATCTACCACGTGGTAAAGCTGTCAGGACAACCAGCCCAGGTGCAGGCAGGGACTTGGTACAGCCAGACAACTGTGCAAAGCTGGAAAGCTTTTGGAAAATAACAGCATGCAGCTCTGTGGAGATAAAACTCACTTCCCTCCGTGTCCGGTAGCACACAGAACTGCATTTATTTGTCCATTTTAGGAAATGCTGAAGTAGAAAGCAGGGTAGGAGTGAAGTACTTGTGGAGTTTGGATGGAGGTTGCTGTAGGATGAATATTTAATGAGCTTCTCACTAACATAAAGTCAGAGAAGCAGGGAAGCAGCAGCCAGGACTCCTGGTGCTTTGAGGCAGAGGGAGGAGCACACACAGAGAGAGAGAGGCATTTGCGCAGGGAGGTCAGCTGGGTCCGGGCTTGCAGACAGGCATGGCTTGAGAGATAGACGCACAGAAACACAGACGGAAAGAGGGAGAGAGACAGAGATAGACAGAAGGAGACAGAGAGAGACAGAGGTATAAGGAACAAGCAGACATGGGGCCATGGTGCCTCACAACCCCAGCACCCTCCCCCTCCCACTTTAGCTGGAGCAGCGCGTCCCTCTGCAAGGCTGTTCCAACAACGGACCACAGACTGAGCAGCTGAAGTGAAAAGTGTCCCCTCTCTGGGCTCCAGAAGCCAGGAATCAATTGGTGCTTGGTACTCGGTGCTCGGACAGCAGCCTCGGAGCTATTGGCACCCCCCCTCCCACCCCTTGAACTCCTGGTTTTCAGTGGTTGCTGGCGATGCTGGAAGCATGCAGCGGTGTCCTCACCCATCTCTGCTGTCCCTGTCACATGGGAAGGCAGGTGTGTAAGTCCCAGCTTCCCTTTTGGTAAGGACAGCAGCCACAGTGCATTGCAATCCACCCTGAGGACCACTGTCCTCCACCTTCAGACAATCCTGGGCAGGAAGGTTACTGTTTTGGAGATACAATTCCATCATCAGAAAATGCTTAAGCAACAACAACAAGCTCAGCAACTGTCTTCTGTTAGATATCTGTTAAAACAACGAGATGTTTGTTTACCAAAATCAAAACCAACTTGCCAGCCGGTACTGTGATTAATGATACTATGCTTGCGTTTCACAAGAGCACTCGAAGTCCTGATTTTTAGACAGAATCAACTCAGTGCTTCCTAGGATAGAAACCACTTCAAAAATTTAAGCAATTACTGACTGTAATAGTCTAACACTGAAATTTGTTGTGAAAACAATGATTCCCGACTTTTTTGACACCAGGGATCAGTTTCTTGGAAGGCAGTTTTCCCTGGGGTGGCGGGGAGGGAGAAGTTTCTGATGACTCAAGGGAATTATATTTAGTGCACACTTTATTTCTGTTATTGTTACACTATAATATATAATAAATAATTATGCAACCCAGCATAAAAGATTGGTGGGCCCTCTTTTATTTCCTCATACTGGATGGTCCTTTCCGGGGGTGATGGGAGACAGTGGCACTCAAAGTGTGCTGTGTGTGTCTGTCCCTTCCCATCATCTCCTTTTGGTTGCTGTCCCTGCTTCCTAGAGAAAGGACTCTGGGACTGGAAGCAGGCTTTGCAGTGCCTTTGTGGCAATCTCAGTTTGTCCTGCTTTGCCTTTAATCCAGAGCACGGAGAGATTTGAAGTTGCCCGGAGCATACCCTTAAGTGATTTGCGGTCTCAAACAATTGATCCTCTTCCAGCACGGTCAGTTCACCGGGCTCATTGATGAATGAGTCTCAGATCCATCCCTCCCCAGTTCTGAGGTGTTTGTTGGTTGGGAAGTAATGCTTGAAATCATTTATTATAATTATTTATTCATTAAGTTTATGGGTACCTTTTAGGTATTCACGGTAATCGCAGTCGTCATAGAGAATCTGTTTCTAGACATGATGTGACTTGATTCTTTTTTTCTCATTCCTCTACCCTTCCACTGGCCCCTCTTCCCCTCCTTATTTACAAAAGCCTAGTTTCCATTTTTCCTTCCTTTCTCATCTTTTATCTTCTCCCTTTCTTTCTTTCCCCCTCCCCAGCTCCCCTCCCCATTTGAACATTCTCTTCCCATTTCACAATATCTGTTATACATTTTGGCCTTTATATACACTTTTGGTTTCTCACACCAGAGAAACAAGGGAGTATTTACACATGTGCCCAATTTATTTCACTTAACAGAATGGCCTCCAACTATGTCTCTTTAGCTAGAAATGTCTCAAGATTAGCCTTCTTTATGGCAGAGTAATACTCCACTGTATAAAAAATCTTCTTTTTCCATTCATCAGTTGATGGGCATTTGGACTGTTTCCAAGATTGAGCTATTACAGACTGTGCTCTACAAATGTGTGTGTGTGTATATTGCTGTGGTATGATGCTTTTAATTCTTTTGGGACAGTACCAAGAGAAAGAATAACTGGGTCAAATGGAACCTTTAGTCCTAGTTTTTTTAAGAATCTCCACACTGATTTCCACAGTGGTTGCACCAGTCTACTCCCCACCAACAGTGGAGAAGTTTGCTTTTTCGCCAAAGCCCCACCAGCATTTGTTATTGGTTTACGTCCTGATGATGTCCATTTTTTCTAAGATGAGATGGACTCTCAGCACTGTTTTAATTTGCATTTCTCAAATGACTAACAGTTTCTCAAGTGATGAACAGTTTTTCATGTATTTATTTGCCACTTCTACTTCTTCATCTGGGAAGTATCTATTTCAGATGCCCATTTTTGGATTGGGTTGTTAAATTTGGGGGATCTGAGTTTTTCAAGTTGTTTATATTTTCTGGATATTAGTCCCTTGTCTGAGGAACAATTGGCAAAAAAATTTTACACACTGTGTTGTCTCTTCACTCTGTTGGTGGTTTCTTTTACTATTAAAAGCATTTAAATAGGATGAGATCCCAACTATTGGTTCTTTGTGATAGTTCCTGTGCAGTTGGGGTTTTGTTCATAAAGTCTTTACACTGATGTCTTCAAGAGTTCTACCTGTTCTGTCTTCCAGCATATTTAGTGTTTCTGTTTTAATATTTAGATCTTTGATCCATTTCAATTTTAGTCTAGTGCACAGTGTAATGAGTCTAATTTTAAGGTTTTCCATCACCACTTATTAAAGAGGCTATTTTTTTTCCAGGGAAGATGTTTGGCACCTTTATTAAAAATAAATTGGGTGAATTTGTTTGGAGTTGTTTTTGCATCTTCTAAAATGCTCCATGGATGTGTAGGACTGTTTTTTGGCCAGTACCATGCTATTTATATCACAGTGGAATTGCGGTAGAATTTCAAGTCAGGAACTGTGATACCCCTTTCCTTGCCTTTAATGTCCAGAATTACTTTTGTTATTCTAGGTGTCTTTTGCTTCCCAATGAATTTTAGAATTGTTTTCTCTAACTGAGATATGCTGTTGAAATTTTGATTTGTGTTGCATTAAAACTGTCTAACAATTTTGGAAGTGTGACCATTTTCACTACACTGGTTCTTCCTACTCAAGAGCAAGGAATATCTTTCCATTTTCTGATACCCGCTTCAATCACCTTTTTCAGAGTACTTTAGTTTTCAATGTAGAGGTCTTTTTACTTCCTGTGCTTGGTTGATTCCTAAGTATTTTATTTTTTTGGATGCTGTTATGACAGGTGTTTTCCTAATTTCTCTCTCGGTGAGTTTACCATTCATGAATAAGAAAGCTATTGATTATTAAGTATTGACTGTGTATCCAACTATGCTACTGAATTTGGTTAATAAATCTAAAAATCTTTTGGTGGGATTTTTGGGGTATTCTAAGTAGAGTATAACACCATCTGCAAATATGGATAACTTAACTTTTTCTTTCCTTTTCTTATTCCTTATTTCTCTTATCTAATTGCTCTGGCTAATATTTCCAAAACTATATTGAATAAGAAGGGTGACAATAAGTGGTCTTGGCTTGTTTCTGGTTTTAGAGTGAAATCTTCAGTTTTTGACCATTTCATATTGATGTGTGCTGTTGCTTTGTCATAGATGGCTTCTGTCAGATGGAGATGAAGACCATCTATTCCAGTTCTCCATAGGGTTTTTATTCTTGTGTCACATTGAGTATTGGTTTCCATCCCTTGACTTTCAGTCTGTGAATTTCTTTTTTAATTAAATGTGTTTTTTGTGTGCAGTGTATTGTTGGATCTTGCTTCTTAATCCATTCTGCTAGTCTGCTTCTTTTGATTGGTAAGTTGAGACCATTAACATTGATATCTATAACTGATATGTATAGACTTCTCTTTGTCATGTTATTTTCCTGTTGTTGGCTTTTTTAACTATTTAATTGTTTGCTTTGCCTGGTGGATTTATTCTGTTGGAGTTCATGCTGTAATTCTTGTCTCCTTCTAAAATGTCTTTTAGAACATTTTAGAGTGTTTCATGTTTGTACATTTTCTCAAGTATTCTTTGTCATGGAAGTATCTTATTTCTCCATCAATTTTGAAATATAGTTTTGTGGGGTACATCAATCTGGGTTGGAGGTTGTTTTCTTTTAGGGCTTAAAATACTTCACTCCATGCTCTCCTTGACTTGAGGGTTTGTGTTGAGACATTTGCTCTGATTCTCCTGGTCTTTCCTTTGTAGGTATTTTTTTCTTTTCTCTAACAGTTTGTAATATTCTTTTCTTCTGTTGAATTTCTAGGATGTTGACATTGTATTCCTTTGGATAGTTTATTTTTATCACAGTGAATTGACATTTTATATCCCTCACTTATGTGTATGTCAAATTCTTTTTCCTCACAGGGAAGTTTTCTTCCATGATGTCAGTGAACAGGGTTTTTATGTCATTCATGCTATCTTTTGCTCTTTCATTGACTCCAAGCAACTTCTTCTTTGCATAGCAGCTTCCAGATTTATTTCTCATGGTCCCTTACTATTTTTAAGAAATCTTTATTTGCATGATTGCTAACTATAATCCTATCTTCTGTAGCTAAAATATTGTCTTCACATTGGTTCATTGTTCTGCATAGATTTTTTAATGGAATTTTTATTTTCCTAGATATCTGTTTGAACCTGTTTTATGAACTCCATTCCTTTCCTATTTTGGGCATTCATGGTTTCTGTCATGTTTCTAAGCTCCTCTATTTTTTTTTAATCTGTATCTGCTCTAGAGTTACTAACCATATCTTTCATTATGGTCACCGTCTCTTTAATTATATGAGAAATTACATCTGACTTGATTTTTTTCTAGAGCCTCACTCACCTGCTTTGTTGTTGCCACTTCAGAGAGGCCAAGGGGGTGGATTTGCACTGTTCCACCTCATTACCCCCCTGGGTTTGCTTTTGGTGAACCCAATGTCTGGGGTTGCATTTTGTCTAAGTATTTGTTTATTTTGTATTTTTTTAGTCTAATTCCTGGCTTGATGCTTGTAAATGTCCTGTTGTAAGTAGCTTTATCACAAGTATTTAGAACTCTTGGGAAATGACTATTCAGAGACGTTTTCCGGTTGTACTTGGCTTTGGGGTTTTGAGTCTGTTGCAAGATCTTACCTCTTCAAATTATTAGGGGTGAGAAATCACTGCCTACTTGGCCCAGCCTCTTGTTCTTCGGCACTGGCCTATCATGTGTTTTGTTACCCTTAAATGATCTCAGTCTGGTATACCAGGAAAAATAAATGGTTAGAATGACTATGTCTCTTTGGCTAATGTGGTAAAAACAGTATTAACAACAGCATTAAACACAGTCTAGAAATTATAGGCTGAGGTAATTATTAATTTTCTACCTTTAACCATATGAGCTAGTTTTGTGGTTATATAAAAAAATTCTAAAATGAACCAGAAAATTGTATGAAGTAAATAAGCTCTCAATATGGCAAAACTATCCTCAGGGGAGAAAATTTAAAAGAGGTTAGGTGGGAAACTAGAGAAAGAGAAGAAAAGGAAGAGATTAAAAGCAAAGCTGGAGGACAAATGAAGATCCCACCAACTTGGGAAACTGATACAGAAGACAAGAGGAAAAGGAAAGAAAGAAAGAAAGAAAGAAAGAAAGAAAGAAAGAAAGAAAGAAAGAAAGAAAGAGAAAAACAGAACAGAACTTATGAACTAGGAACCATGTTCACACTCATACAAAGATAGACAAGCAAAACAAAAAACAAACAAACAAAAAAATAAAAAAACAAGAGAGAAAGAAATAAAAGAAAGAGGAAAAAGTTCATTTCAAGGTGTGTCTCTACTGCTACTGGTGGACAACTTGGGCAGCCAGAGTCCATGTCCACCTCAGTCAATCCCCGCAAGCCTGCAGCAGCTCCATGGTGAGACAGTGGAGAATCCTAGGGAGCCTACAGATTGACTTCCACTGAAGTTCAGGCTGGCCTCCAGCTGCGAGGCTGCTGGAACCAGGCTGGCCCAGCCCACTGCATTCACCTAGTCTGCTCCACTGGTGTGCTCCACCATGGAGGCCTCTGGGGCTGCCAACAAGTTCATTTGGGCTCCTACAAGTTCAATCATTCCCTCCTATGTCGTTAGTCTGGGCTCAGGCAATAAGTACCATCTGTCTCCTCTTTCTTGTTCACTGAAGTTTTTCTCTTCATTCTCCCTGTGGGTTTCAATTCTTGTTTCAGATCCTTTTTAGGTTCCAGGAACCAATATTCCTCCTTCTTCTCTTCCTCATATTTCAGTGTCTGGACACCAAATCTCAGAGAGGCTCTGTCTTGGTTACTTTTTTACTTGTTGCTGGGATGAAATACAGACACCCAAAATGAAGGAAAGAAAGGTTTATTTAGCTCACTGTTTGTGGAGGTTTTAGTCCATAATTTGCTGGCTCTACGGCTGGGTGGCATGGCACTGGGGCAACACTTCAAGGTAGCAACCAGAAAAAGCATCTAGAGTAAAAAAGGGGGAGAACCAGCCTCTTCTTCTCCCTTATATTGTATGCAGGCCACCCACCTGCTCCCAGGGTGGGTGTAGCACTCACATCGCCTCCACACCCTCCTCTTGCACAGGCTCAGGATATTTATGAAGATCCAAGCTGCCTGCCGAGTCATTTAGTTAAATTTCTAAGCTTCTCAAGTTGACACAATGTATCAACCATAACAGGCTCTTTCTCTGCTGCTCACCACTCCTCCATCTTCCCAGAAGTTGCTTAAACTCTTTAAAGCTGAGATGACTAACCATGCACCATGTGGGAGAAAGAAGGTCCTGGCTTAGTCTCTTCCAGAATCTCTGCTAATGTTTGAACCATGTGAAGAATCCTATTGCTTACTCATAGCCCCATAATTCCAGTTTGGTTGTGAAATGCACCCACTTTATCTGCAGACTTGAATGTAGTCATCATTCTCCCCTGAAGTGAAGAAGGTTGAATATGTCACAAAAACGAGCAAATTTTGCAAACACTTTTGTGTCACTGAAATGTGCTGCCAGTGGTACCTGTTTTTCTAAAACAATGGAGTGAATCTCATACCTCAAACACTCTGGCCAGTAATCTACCTTCAGGCAGCCATCTCACTGCTGTGTATAGGAGAAGATGTGTGCACTCAGCACCTGTCTCCTCACAGAGATGTGCGGACAGATGTGAATTTAGGGTGTGTGCCTTAATCTGGTTGACAGTTTTGATAACATCCTGCAAAGCATTGTTTGCATAACATTTTTCAGCTAACCAGCCTTTTTCTCCGGATGAAACAGGGTATAGGGTCACACTCAGAAGTGACCTTTTGACGTGAGTAGTGAAGCCAGAAAGTTATCCAGTCTCAGCAACCAATATGTTTTCATGTATAGATGGACACAAAATGACTGATTCAGTTTTGCTCATATGTAATCATTCAAACACTTGAATAACAGCAACTGTGGTGCTGGTTGACAACAAAAGTATACCTAATATCGTCCTGTGCACATTCACCTGAAGAGAATAGCACGTGGAAACAAGCGCTGCTGCCTTGTTGTTAACATCAGTAGACTTCAACCTGCTCCTCTCTAACCACTGTGCCTCAGTATCCTCTGTATTTCATCATTTTGTCTCGTTCTGGTGCTATCTGAAAGAGGAACATGTGGCACCTTTTAAGCTTTAGCATTGACTAAAACTTCAGGACAGTTGTCCTTAGCAGCAGGCAGGATCCACTCTTCACCAACAATAAAGGGCTTCTTAGCTCTAGCAGTACAGTGAACCACTAAGAATGATGCTATCAGTGGAGGCACATTCCATGAAATGGGAACCTTCAAAACTTGCTTCTGTGCTTAGAGGTTACTAACAGAACAAGAAAAACTCTCATTTTCTATGGGGTAAAGCAGCTTTGAAGGCTTCATAGCTTCGTGGGATAAACAATGGTCACATATTATACAAAATCACCTTAGAAAATGTGAATCATCTTTGTAGTTTAAAAAGACCTCTCGATATTTTCTTTCCAGTGAAATGTTCTTTTTGTTGGCATCTTAGAATATTATACAGTGGCATCACTGGGTCTTTCCCTCTTTGCAAAGAAGCTCTCTAGTGAAATTTGTTTTTACTTATTTTGGTTAGGATTAGCTTCTAGTCTTCCAAGCCTGTGACTGAGACAAGTATGAGAAAGAGACACAAATGGAAGTGGTAAATAAAATATTGGGCAATAATATGCAAACTAAGTAAAATAGCTAAATACATAAACATAAACCTAAATACGTAATACCTAATGAACCTAACTGTCTCAATGAACTAAATAAAAATAACATGTAAACTGAAAGAAATGCCAGATTCTTACTTAAAGCCTGCTACCAGATGTAGCCATACAATTGAATTTCATCAGTTCACATCACTAGAAAGCCTTCCACAGATGCAGGGAGGCTTAATTCCTACCTGCCACTCGCTGATAGGGTTTTGATAAGAGTCTGCAAGCAATTGATTTATTATGGCCTCTGCAGTCAAACCTCCCTGCTAATGCTCCTCTGTATTTGCAGCCACTCCCCAGTGCTAGCATCACTACCTCAGCTCCTCCTGAGATCATCAGGGATTAGAGTCTCATAAGAAGGGCACAACCTAGATCCCTCACATGTGAAGTTCAAAGTAGGATTTGTGCTCCTATAAGAATCCAATGCCATTGCTCTTCTGACAAGAGGTGGAGCTGAGGCCGTGATGCAAGCTACAGGGAGTGGTTGTAAATACAGATGAAGCTTTGCTTACTCCCTCATTTGGCTGCTACTCAATTCCTGCTGTATGACCTTGTTCCTAAAAGAGTGGATATCAGTCCATGGCCTGAGGTGAAAGGATTCCTGGTGTCCATGCAGTGAAAAGCATTTTCAGGTGATGCTGCTCAGTTCAGGTTGTGGTTCCTGAATGCAGAAAGATGCACACTGCCAGGTTATTGCTAGGCTTATGCCTGCCAGTCTTCATTTGTTGGTGTCACTGATTCTGACAAAACAGTACTGGTACATGAAACTAACAACCTCATACACGTCACAGAAAGCTTGATGAACAAAAGACTGCATTTATCTCCCGGAAACACACAATTCCAGTAGAAGTGTTGCCAGACACCTTCTATCATTCAAGAAAGGTCCCTGGAGACAGCAAACATTTTACCTCTTCCCTGGTGTCCTGTACCATAGCTCTGGCACACTGTAGCTGACATCATGCTGTCAAAGACCTGTGCACATCTTCTGATGAGCAAGAATGCTCAGGAAGCTGCAAGTTGGTGTTCACTTTGTTGTTTCATGGTGCTTAGTGAGCCTGTGTGACTTAACTGTCTAATGTTGTATTTGACATGTTCATCTTCAGGGCCTTTACCATGAAACCTGAGGTCCACAATTGGTATCCTGGAGATCTGTAAGGGAATGGGCCATGAGGAGTGTGGTCTCCAGGAGCAGCAGGCCATTTTCCTGTAGGAGACACTCTGCTGCAGAAGCTGGGCTCTCCCAGGCCAGAGCTGAGTGGAGGTGTGCCCTACTCTTGGGGTGATATGCTCTTGCTGCACAGTATGGATTGACCACCATCTTCCTTTTAGTTATAAACAGGTCCAAACAAGGTAAACTGAAGAGTGTACTCATGCCAGGTGGACAGTCTAGGGTACGTGAAGACCAGGAAGTGGGCACAGATGAGTTAAGGATGGGCACTCTGCTCTAAAGTCATGAAGTGCTGTCATGTCTTGGCCTTTTCTACTTCACAAAGTAGAGTAGATACAGCCACAGTAGAATAGGTACAGCTTGATTGGGTAGAAGATCGCACCTCTATATTGTAAACGAGAGAGGAGAGGTGGCCAAGCAGCGGGTGACCCCATTCAGCAGAATCTGTGTTTGATCTCAGCCATTTCTCTTCTCTCAAGTGTGGCCTCTAGGATTCACTCCCATGTGCTGTCTCCATCCTGGATGGACACACTCACACACACATGCACACACACAGGTTGACTCTGGGCTTGGAAATGTGCTCAACCCCTCCTGATCTGCTGAATGCCCTCTGCTGTTGCTGATCATAATTCTGTATACCATCTGGTTTTTTGTTCTTTTGCATAAACCCTTTATCTCCTTGATAAATATGTGTGCATTTTCACTGTGCCTTTAGTTTTTTGAGATTTTTTTTATAGTTCCTACCCTATACTGCTTCATTGAGGGAACTCTGTTAAATTTTTTAAAAAATTCGTATTTGTGTTCTCTCTATTCAGAGAAACCATCTTTCTCCTATACTTTCTTCTTTCATTCTAGAATTCTTTCCATGTACATTGTACTTTCTTCTTTTTCCCTCATGTATCTTTTAAGTCTGTTTTTATCTCATTATCTCTCTGCCCTACACTTTGTGGACATTGTTTTGATCTCAACTTGATTCATTTCATTAAGATGTGTTTAATCTGTTGGTACAGGCACATTCAGCTTTTTCTTTCAGCAGATGTTTGCTTTGTTATATTTAGAAACCTTGCTTGGTTCTTTAAAAGTGTTTTAGGTAGAGGGTATAGATTCTTCTCTATTAGTTCACCTTCTGATAGTTTGTTTGGGGTTTATCATGCTTTTGTTGCAATTCTTCTTACCCAGAGTGGCCCTGCTGCAGGATTTCTATGTAGGTGACCTGAAAAGGGATTTGCACGTGATTTCATGAGTGCTGCAGGATTTCAGCTTTCCTGAACTCTCCTGTACTCATATGTCCCAGGGAGATTCCTGTGCAGAACCACAGCTGCACAGAGCCTCAATGGTTCTTTCTAGAATAGATAGACTCTTCAAGTCCCATTTTCAAGGTTAGCTGGTCCATGTGTGTGTCCCGGTATTATTACGAAAGGCTGTAATTTCATTTCCTGTCCCTATGGAGACCTTGGGTACCTACCCCGTCCCTGTTAGGGCCCTGAATCTTCAGCACCAGCTCCAGCCTTATTCAGGCCTTGTACCCCCTGTCTCAGTCTAAGCTGGCATTCAGGGTTCTTATTATTAATTTTATCTGATTTCTAGCATCTGGGGATCTCCCTAATTTGGAACTTGATGGATTTTCAGTTCACCCTACTGTGTCCACGTGCATTTAAAAGGGAGCATATTCCCCATTAGCGCACTGCATTGCAGGAATCAGGGCAAACATGAGCCCTGCTGCATGTCTCCCTGTTGGCTACAGCTCTCTGACATGAGTTCAGAGTGTTTCCCAAAGCAGGATCACAGCTAAGATGCAAGTTTACAAGTCAGTTCAGTAAGGGAGACACTTGTAGATGTGTTGGTTTTGATCTAAATTTAATGCACACGTTTGCTTATACACGTCTACTCGCTGGCACTCCTGTACTTGTAATATAAAATATTTTCCTAATTCTCAAGCACCTCCAGTATGTCTTCCAGCATTTCTGCATCATTCACACACACACGCACACACATCAAAGACTTGTGCATGTGCACAGACACACAAGTGTACTTTCAAACACATATATGCACACATGTGAATACAGGAATGCACACATGTGTTCTCTCTCTCTCTCTCTCTCTCTCTCCATGCCTCTCTCCTACTCTCCTTTTCTCTCACATGCCACACACAGTCCAGCACAGGAGGGTGATCTGTTGACAGAACAGACACTCCATCTCACTGACATGTGCACACAGCTCCCTAGATTATTCCTATTTCTGGGAATCCCTTCTATGCCCATCTTACAGGATCTTCATTAACACAGGGCACATCCTCCTTTTCTGCATTTAGTCTTGTTTTCAGTAGATCCATTAGTCCCTATCCACACTGAAAGTTTCCAGAAAGCATTACTACTTTTTATAGCCTTTTTGCAAAGCAAAATTATCTCCCTTGACCCTTGCCTTCAGCATCATATAGAGCCGTAAAAAATCAAGTCAACTATGCATCTGTTGATTGCTTTAATAGCTGTCCTGTCGTGGGCAGTGTGTTAGATGCTGAACGCACACAAGTGAGCAAAATAACCAAGCTCTGCTCCTGGGCAGAAGACAGAACGGCCCTAGTCTTGCCTTCTGGAGCACATGGTTCGCATGAAAGGCCAAGACTTCTGTTAATTAGCTGGCAAAATTGAGTGGCAAGTTCTGAGTGTAAAGTGGCTTCACCTGACCCATGTAGAGGTTTAGAAAAGGCCAAACACTTACCCAGCCCAAAAGCATAGAGGGGAGGACTTTTCAGGAGAGGAAAGAAACTGAATGAGGGCTCCAAGGTGATCAGGTCCTCAGGTTCTGTGGAATAGGGGAAAGGACACTCAGAGCGAGGAGACAGCTGGGCTGAAAGTTTTGACCCTTCCTCAGGGTAATGCAGCAACAAGAACACATTTGTGACTTCTGGCAGTAAATGTGTCTTGGCTACCTGAAAATCTCTCCTTTAGGTTTGGCAGTGTCGTATGTTCCTGTGACCAGCATATGATCTTTGACGCTAAGATCTCGCATTAGTGACTGTTATGGTTTATATTTGGAGGGGCTCCCAGAGCCTCGTATACTAACAGGCAGGCTCTTGCAAGGTGATTGGATCACGGGGGCAGTGTAGCTCAATGTGGCGTTAGGCGGCGGGGCGGGGCTGGAAGAGGCGGAGATGTGACTTGGCTCCTAGGCTCCTGCCCTCCCTCTGCTTCCTGGCCACCAGGACATGGGCAGCTTTTCTTCCACTGTACCCCTCTTCTATGCTATTTCTTCTTTGGAACCAGCCAGCCATGGACTGAAATATGAACCAAAATGAACCTCTCCTTCTTTAAGTTGTGAGTATTGGGTATTCGCATCACAGCAATAAGAGAGTTATACCAAACGTTACCCGCAGTAAAATCTGTTCCAATCTGTTTCTGGTCTGCATGTGTGTGCACACATGGTTCCATTTGTCTTTCTCCTCAGGAAAATTCTACCATGGTCTCTTTTCCTAGGATCCATGCTAAATCATGTTTCTCTCAATTCTTTCAAACTGTCCATCTAAAGGTTATTTAAAATCCAAGCCAGCTACCAGGTAAATTCATTTTCTGTGTTTGATCCAGAGACAATTTGTATCCATCATTACATTACAGATGGATTCATGAAGTTAACTACACTGTTGGCCTAATGATCACTTGTTAACTTATGACTTCTGCCTTGGATGTGTCCTAACTGCCACTATGGGGATATTTCTGCCCTCCACCATGGCTTGATAAGCTGGGACCTTCTAGAAGGAAGAAGCAAAAGCAAGGATCTTCTCACTCACACACCAGCGTTGGGAGCTGGAGAGGGGCAGAAGTGTCTTACTTATTTCCTTATGTCTAATACACAAATGAACACTTATATAAAACAGATTCTGCAAATATTTCTAGGGTTTTAAAAAAAAGCAGCTGGACCTCTTCAAATTTCCATGACAGACACTGTGTCTTGGTTCTACAAACTTCTCGGTTTCTTATCTCTCAGAAATGACTCTGAAAAGTGCCTTTTTGCTACCACTGCACCAGAGTTCCCAGCTGGAAAGGGTGACCTGATTACCAAGGTTGCTCATCCTGGTCACATTCACTTTCATCTTGTGTACCTTAGTTTTTTACATTCTAGAAATTGATCTTTCTGCCTGGACATCACTGGAGATCTACCTACAGCTGTGACAAATAATCAAAATATCCTGTGAACCTTTTGCCTGGGTCCCCATGATGGGAAATGCCCTGTACAACCAGAGGACACTGACATAGCCATGTTCATATTTCACCTGTGTGTACATATGTATGCACAAGTGCTTGTGTGTACACGAGCTTCCTGCTTTTATGCTAGGGTGTCAAGCACACACCAAGCACCGGGACCTTCCTGGGAGGGCTGGAGCGCAGCAGGCTTCACGCTGAGGTGAGGAGAGCATGGTGGGAAGCCATCACCACTCGGTCCTGCAGGCTTCCTGTAAACTGGGCCCTCCAGAACCTTTTCTGCCACAGTTCAGCCTCCGAGTCTCCTCCTTCTGCTCTCCTGTCCCACTGGCTCTTCTGTTTCCCTGTTTGCTGAGTCAGTGTAGTCACAGGAGGAGATGCAATCTAAACAGATCCTCAATACCAGCTATAACGGGACCAGCTAAGAAGAGGAAGAGATGAGGAGGAGTGGAAGCATCATTTCCCCACACAGAACGCACTGGTGTGGCTGTTTCTGGGCAAAATGTGGATGCGAGTAGAATGATTTCCTCTTGCGTCAGATCCCTGTGCCTCTCTGCTCTGTCTTGAATGGAATACTGGGTTTTATGGTTCTGTTTTCTTTACTCCAACAGAGTTGTCCTACCTTCACTTGACAACCATGTCATTGTGAAGCATCTGGAGTCCTTTATTGTTTGTGCCTAAGTTAACTCAGCAGCAGGGCAACCAGTAGGAGCCCCAGATAATTTTCCTGAGAGCTAATGGGAAATGGTAACGTTTGGTTCCACTGAAGCATTCTCGGATATTAGCACCAACTGTTGGGAATGTTTTTATTAGATAGCAAAGCAGAGGGAAGAAAAGAGAAAGCTCTACTGACCCTAAATCTCTAGAAATGTTTCTGGGCATGGAGGAGTTGGCTTGGACACAGGTTTGCAAAGCAGGTGTCATGGGTCCTTTGTTGTCCTCCTGTTCCCATGGGTAGTCAAATCATTTGCTTCCCCTGAGAATGTTGCAAGGCTCAGCTGGGCTGACGCTTGTGGTCCCTGGCAGTGGACCTGCCCGGGGTACTTGCTCAGTGATGATCCAAAGGTGGCCCTGCCTTGGAAGGAGATGGTCAGAATTTCAAGCATGCATTTCCTGTGGTCCTCAATGTCCCGTGCAGGCGAGTCTGTGAGAGACACGTAGGCAGGGCATGAGGAGGCCTCTGTTCCTGCCCATCTTGATCACTAACAGATTTCTGTGCCCAGAGACCAGGGCCAACGAATTTCCTCACCTGCAAAGTAAGAAAACAAGGAGATTATTCTTAACGACTGCCCTCGGCTTGAAGATTCTTAACGCTTACACCTATTCTATGAGTGGTCAGTAATATTCCATCACCAACCATAAAATTAGAAAAAGGGAAACTCTTTGGAGCCCACTGAATCACACTTCATGTACCTCTTCCTCCACCATTATCCACTGATAAAGTATTCTTATCTCCCCCAGGAGGAACTCTGTGTGCAGCAAACAGTAAGCATTCCTCCTCCCTGCTTCCAAGTGACAGTCTCAATTCTGCTTTCATCCTCCGTGGTGTCCTTACTCTAGGTACCCCATATAAGTATAATCCTGCAGAATTTGACCTTCTGTGTCACCTTATTGCTGTTAGCATAATCTCTTCCCAAGGACATTTTTGGAAAGATGTGGCTGCCAGCTCCCTGGGATGACAAATGCTGCCCGTTTTCACCTCAGAAGCCCTGGTCTAGCATTAACTGAATTGTGACCCATGGCAGAGCCCAACTGTCTCTGGGCTTTGGGAGTCTCATGTCCTTGGCAAGCCAGGCAGCTTTTCCTATGACTAAGATCAATATCTGAAGGCCTGAGGCATCTTCCACATTCCTACACCAACACTCCAAGGAAGCAGCTGATAAATTCCCTAATTTTAACTTCTTTTAATATATATATATATATATATATATATATATATATATATATATATATAATTTCATGAAATTAGAAATCTACAACCTTCAACAGGAGGAAGTCACAGCTGCCAGTTGGAGACCAAAGGGTTACCTTTCCAAAGCAGCTCAATAGGAGCCAGCCCCTCCTCCAACGCCACATCCTGGTTAAATTTCTGCTGCATGGTAACCTGTCTCAGGCAAAATGTGCCTGGCTTTGTTTAAGGTAGTCGTGACCTACAGTACATGCTCACCATACCTGGCACTTCTGCAGAGGCCGCAGCCCTGTATTTGGAACAGAGAACAAAGGAGGGAACCCAGCTGCTGTGTTGGAGTGATAGGGGGGTAGGCTCCCAGGTATCTGCATGGTCCACAACAAAAGCAGAAGAGTGTTCTTTAGAAATACAAACTACATGACTGGTAGATGCTGGCCTGTGCGGTAGTGGATCCTGCAGCTATGGTCCCTGATATTCTACCCCACTACCTCCTCCATCTTACGAGGTACACATGTGACTGCGGGAAATGTTGCATGGGATGGTCAGAATGAAGGCATCTTTGGTAAGACTTCCTCACCAAAGCCATAATCAGTCCCCAGGCTGCTTTATCCCTGACAACAAGTGACATACAGCCATGAATGTCACCTTATCCCTGCCAGAGTGGACAGCATTCATGGGACAGAAGCCACACTGAGCAGCTAATGCTGTGAGTGGCAGGTGTGTCAGAACCCAGGGCCTTGAAGCTTGGCAAGGCAGATATGCAGATGTACAGATGGACAAGAACAAACAAAGCAGTCAGAGAATCGGGAGCACAGGGAAAAGGGCCATGGGAAAGACCCAAATACTGATGGACCCACAGAAAATTTCTTTCCAGTAGGGAAAGGGGTTCTCTTCCTGCCTTGGCCTTGATAGGTGTTACGGCTTGTGTCTAGATGTCCCCCCAAAGCCTCATGTAGTCATAGGTGGAGCTCTTTCAGAGGTGGCTGGATCTACAGTGTGTTTGATTCGTGGTACAATGCTGGGATTAAGGCTGTGTAATTAATAAATTAGTCCACTGATTGGTTTGGCACCACTATAATCTTGGTAGCCTAACTAGAGTATAAAAGGGGCAGAGAGATGCTGTTAAGGTACCCTTGCCACTTTTGCTATCTTCTGCCTTCCATGAATTGTTCTCTGCAAAGCCACCCTGCCTTGGAGCCAGCCAATGATGGACTGAAACCTCTATGAACTGTGAGCTAAGGAAATCTTTCTTTCTGTAACTTTGGTTAAGAGGTGTTTTATCTCAGCAATGAGAGAAAAGCCACTAAAACAGTAAGTCCCTGGAGATAGAAGGGGAGAGAAGGTGGAAGGTACTTGACAATCAGATGGGTAGTTAGCAGAAAAAAATAGGAGATGTGGGTCAAAAGGTTGACTTGCAAAGGGCATTCAGGTTTTTGCTCTATGACATTAAAAGGTTAGATGCTGGCTCCATATTCTTACAAGTGATTTCTAAAGTCTATATTTATTGACACTGAAATGGACATAGTGGGCCACACTCTGGTACAGACAGACTCAAACGAGGACACAGCAGGAGGAGGCCAGTGTGGCAAGTCCCCATCATGGGTCGCTGAGTCCCTGGCCAGGTTATTTAATGACCCCTACAGACACACACATCAGCACCCATACCATAAGCTTATTCTGCTGAGAAACCTAAGAATTTGAGAGAAATTGCATCTATTATGATATTTATGCCAAGCACAAAAAAGAGAATTTTTTTTGAGAAAGAACAATAATTGTGAAATATGTGACCAGGTGATTTAAATTTCCCAGAATATGTAGCACTTGCATGCAATCTTAATATAACTTGCTTATGTTACATGGTATAAATAGACAGTTATCTTTCTTTATCAGTTAGGTTCTGACCATTATTCGTGAAGTTTCCAGCAATCCTCTCCATACTTTCCTGGGCTGAGAGAGCCATGTTCCAGTGGAAATGAGCTTCTCCCAGTCCTGCCAGTGGGCAGCAGTAGTTCTCCAACATGGCACTGCCTCCAAGTCACCTGGAGAGTTTTCAATACAGAATTCTGGGCTCCCCTCCCAGGTTTTCTAATTCAGCTGGAGAATTTGTACTTCCAGCAAGATCCCAGGTGATGCCGGTTTTAACAGAGATCATATTTGGTGCATCAGATTCCTACGGCTGCCATAGCAACATATCAAATTCTGAAGTCTAGGTGTGGCAGGGCCTTGGTCTTGTGAATCTGGATGAAGAGAACAAGAAACTCATCCCTATGAGTGACCACAGATGGGTATCTGCTGTCCCCGCAACAGGCAGGTCAGGAGACAGACTGAGAGGAAAGCCCTCCTCCACCTTAAACACATAAATAGGCAGAAAATCCAAGTGAAGATGTTTCTCAGGCAAGTGATGAAGGATTGGAACCATTGGCTTGGATGTCAGCATAGTAAAACTGACTTACCAAGTCAGTTCACACACACACACAAAGATTGATTTATTAAACTCTCATAACAGAAAGATGAGAAGAGGAATAGTAGATGAAGGAGTGGAAGGAGATGGAGATGGAGGAAATGGAGGAGGAGGAATAAAAGATGCCAAGTGGCCCTTGGTGGAGAGCTGGTTTAGACCCAGCATAGATGCACACAGGCCTGTAGGTACTTCCAGTGCATTGGTTTGGAAGGGAGAAATGTGTAGTCATCAGCATTATCATAATTAAGTGCCCAGTGAAACTCTCCATTCCAGCAGGGCCCACTTTCCTAAGAAGGGAACCAAATGTGTGCACGCTACTTCCTTCATCTTTGGAAGTGAGTCCAGAGCCCTGAACTTGGGGTGTCAGTGCAGGCCAGGGCCAGGGGGTGAAGTATGCTATCACGGCTACAAGGAAACCCGAGGCTGCTGTGGGCAGGAGGCAGGCAAGTTGTATGGCACAGACAATATTTTGTGTTCATTACCTCTGCAGCAGCCCCCAGTTCTGTCCATTTCCCACACTGCCCCTCAGAGGCTATTCTGGATTCCGGGCCATTTTCTAAGAGCTGATCCCAGTGGCCATTAACTGGCCCCTCCCTGTGACTTAGCTAATTGTGTCTTCAGTGTCTGCTCCCTGAGTGCTTGTTTTAGAAAGGCTATCTCAAAGATGGACCTTTCTGGCTGGTAAAGAAAAGATGCTGTAGAGACAGCCGCAGTAGTACATGCCTGTGGTCCCAGCACTTGGGATGCTAAGGCAGGAGGACTGTCATGAGTTCAAGGCCAGCCTGGACTGCATAGTAAGTTTAAAGCTAGTCTGAGCTACATAGCAAAACCTTGTCTCAAAAAAACAAAACAAAACAAAACAAAACAAAACAAAACAGCAAAAGGTGGTTTGGGGTAAGAGAAGCCTTGCACCAGCATGTCAACATGGAAAGAGTTTTACACTACACACATTAAAGCATCAAACCCCTGGTTCCCTTCCTTGGCTGTCAGGTGACTGGACAAATTGGTTTGCAGTTCTGAGGCTCAGTTTCTTAATTTGCAAGGTGAAGCAAGGAAAGTCCGCAGCAACAAGAGAAGTTGTTGTGAAAATCAAGGAATACAGAAAACTGTCTGATAAATTCTGAAGATTCACACAGAGGAAAAAGGTTCTATTTATTTTCATCTTGTCTTTCTACAAGCCTGGTCCTACAAGCAGTATCTGCAGCCAAGGACAAGAAGACAGTTAATCAAGCGAGAAAAAACAAAGTGTTCTCTCAGGGAAAATGAGGAGTGAGTCAGCAGGAAGATCTGGCAAAGCAAGAAAATAGAAAACCACAAAGCAGGAAGTCAGCTGCCAGGACTGATCTGAAAACCCAGAGCTTGTTTCTTTGGGGCAGCCAAGTGCAGGACAAGGAGTGACAAGTCTGAGAGGCAGCCAGGACGCCCAGATGTGTGTCCTTGGACATGAGCTGGAGAGGGCATTCACACTGACCACTTTCTTTGAATTTCTTCCTAGCAATACAAGCTGACTCCATTGTTTCCAGAAAATAAATCTAAGATATATGCCATGGTGGTTGGAACCAAAATGTCCATGCAGAGAAGGGGACATTATTTCAAAAATTAGCCTGTTTCTGGATGCCAGCCATGTTCTTAAAGTGGCTATTTGGACACATCTTTGGAATCACAACTGGAATTTTTACTGTGGATGCTTGAAATATATTTACATTATATAAATTATATATAATATATAGGGACCAATATATAATGTATATTATACATAATATATATTGCTTTCGCAAGTTTAATCATATTGCTTTTTATGCAAATGTTCTCAACACTACAAACATCATACATGAAGATACAGAGGTTGAAAGAAACATCCTCTATCAACAATGAAATTGAGAAGATTGGCCAAAAAAGAATGGATGCTTTTTGTTTCTGGAAGACTGGTGTTGTGAAGAAGGCAAGAGAGACATCTGAAATATACTGCATATTTGAAGAGGCTGCAGGTTCAAGAAGAAATAGATTTCCACTTCTATTCTCTTAAGTTTAAGAGGATTTCTGGAAGACCACTTATTCCAGGAGGAGAGGAGAGGAGATATAAACACTGAATCCTAAGGCTTTGGCCATTATTTTTGCATTTTAAGTCTGATAATTCTGTGTCGTCTCTCTTAGACTGTTGCACTAGATTGCAGTTTTCATATATAGTGAGAAAGAAAGATCACACAACCAAAATGTTTAAGCCTACTTTCTGTAGCCACAGCAAAATACCTCAGGCTGGTGACTTGCAAAGAGAAGAGGCTGGTTAGGTCATTAGCTGTCAGTTCCGGTTATCCAAGAGCAGGGTGCTGGCTTCCGCTTGTCTCTGGTGAGGGCATCATAGCAAATGGTATCACAGTGGTAGAGACATGTGAAGGACTAGGATCCCATAAAAGAACCACACTGATCCCTTCTGAGGGCAGTGTCCCCAGGACCTAGCTGCTTGTCACCCAGCACAGCTCTTAAGGACACTGCTTCCTTTCAGCACCACCACTTCAGGGATCGATCTTCCAATGCTATAACCTCAGGGATACACTCAAGCCATATCCAGGCCAGGGGAAAACCATAGTCCTTTTAGTTTATATTGTGTTTATTTCTTAACATTTGTTTTGTGTCATGCAAACTAAATATCTCTGCTTTTCACTATTTCAATGTTTTTCTAGCCTTTGGAGTCCTTCAGCAAATTAGTTCAACTTCATGAAAATGACACAATATAAATTGTGCAGTGCTTGGAAATGTGTGCTGAATGGAATCTCTAGAGCATAAGGTTTGCACTAACCTCACTCTGGAAAGTTCACCATCATACAGCTCCAACACCAGAACTTATGGTTCCCAGACCATCAACCATGGAAATGAGGACAGAGACCAAGAGGAAGTCAAAAGTTCTGGCAAGATGGCGGGCCTTGGCGGAGGGCCCAAGGAAAGACAAAAATGGAACAGAGGACTGAGAATCAAGCTGAGATGTCCCTGCTGAGGGGTGTGACTTCTGTAGAACCTGAAAGGAGAGGGTGTGATGTTACATGTGGCAGGGAGAGACATCGTTTCTGTCACATTTGGGAGCCTGTTAAATATGACACACAAGGGCTTGGGCTTGGGCCATGGCTGAGCAATTGGACCCAGTGCTGAGAAGCAGTTGCACTTACACAGCTGGAGAGCAGAGAGAGGGGTGTGGATCTGGATGTTTGAGGAGAAATTGTTGAAAGTCAGAGAAGAAGGAAAATGTAGGAGAATTTGATTAAATCTTCCCCTTTGCCACCTTTTCCAGGATGCAACAATAAACTACTTCTAGACTTATTATTAACAGGAGGCAGAAGGCCTTCAGGGTGTCGCATGGCATGTGGACACATCCTAAGCCTGTCTCCTCGTATGGTGAACCCATCCACCTCATCTTTCCCAGAAGCCAATGAGACAGGTCTGCTCCTACCCACCTGGGACGCTCCCTCAGGCCTTGGGCCATCTGTCAAGTGCCCCCTTCTCTCTCCCACATGCCCACCTCCACCAGCTCCCACTGTCCCGCAGCGGCTGTGTTTCTAGACACCAGAAACCTGCTCATCTTCTGCAGAGTATTTTGACTTGTTTGTCTCATTCTCTCCACTGCATCTGTTTCTGCAAGTGTGGAGGGAGAGGGTTTTTAGACAAGAAAGGTCTTTTCTTTGTGGTGAGACCTTAGCAACTGCTTAGCCCTGATCTCCACCTGGTTTTTGAGAGATGCACACTTTTTTTTAATTACCCAAAGAAAGTTCTAGATGGAATCATCAAAATCATCCGCTTCAAACTGCTGCCCAGAGTACCCACCTGGTGATCATCTGTTCTGGACCGTGGTTTTCTCCGAGGGCTTCTGGGAAGCTCAGCACCTACTTGAGCTTGGTTATGGGAGATCCTAGTAATGGGTGGAATTACTGGCATGAAAGGAGGGCAGTTGTTTTTTTTGAAAGAATGTGTCAAGGTCAAGAATTAGGAACAGGCCATGTGAATGCAACCAGGCATTGCAACTATTTCTGAAAGCAGTGTTCTCCTCCCACCGTCCCCACACCAGCCCAGTGGTGATGAATATGGTGCCTCCTCTTGAATACACTCAGAAGCAGGGAGCTCACCACCACAGAAGAACACATACCCTCTAGCTGGACACTGTACCTAGAACACCCTGATGACTTCAGCGATTGAGCTGACCAGGTGCCCAGACCAAAGGGACCCTGGACAATAATGTCATCAGTTTCCTCACCAAATGGCACCTTAGAAGAGGTACTCTGCCCTTCCTAGGGAATTCCTGCTCCTAGTGTCCAGGAGAGCAGAGGAGGAGCAGTTTCTTGGATGCTCCACGATGCTAGTGACTACACCACACAATTCTGACACTGGAAACAAGGGCCCTCATTATTGCTTATGGGTAAATTTCCTTAGCAACTACCCATGTATTTCATCCCTATTTGGCATGTGCTCTAAAACTACGGCTGAGTGGTAGCGACAAGGTGATAGCTGTGTCCAATTCCAGAACTGCTCCCAGCCATCACCTCCCCATTGCTCCTGGCTTGGTGATTGTCCTGGTGCCAGCAAGGAGGTGGGATCCTGGCAGGCAGCCAAGCCAGGACAGTGCTGTCAAGGAGATAATTGGGTGAACTTAAGGACAAAGTCATAAAATCTATTAGAACATGGGGACCCAGTGCTCATCAGAGAGGAAAGGAAGAACTGGGAATGATTGCTATTAATTCTGGTATTTCTCTACCAAGGGACCAGGTAAATGGAAGAACACTAGAAATTATTTAAAAGGTAAAGAATATGCTAGTTTTCAAAAGATAGACTTAGGGTAAAAGTTTGGGGTAAAAAAAAATCCCTGTAAAAAGTCCCGGCACAATCACTGTCTGTAGATGGCTTAAAACAATAGGTCTTCAACAGAGAAAGGTGATGTGCTATGCATAACAATATGCAATGTGTTTGTATATTCATTATATATCCTGTTATTCTGGGTTTTTCATTTTTAGAAATCTTCTCTACTAGTCCATGTTTGCAGTACAGAGCAAGTACACTCATCACAAGGAGATGGTGTATGTACACAACACATCCTAATTCGTTTTCACCCTCTTTCCCTCCCCCCACTCTCTCCTCTCCCTCCATCTGTTGGTCCTGTTCTGGACTTTTCAGTTGACTACCATCAACTCAAACTAGTAATTTGAGAACCAAGCCATGCACTTTCCAAGGCAGTGTGTAAGAAGAGACAAACCTCACAGCAAGTCCCACTAGGGTTTGACTTCTATTCCCTCAGGTTCCATTTTCCTGCCTGTGACACTGCATGATAACATCTTTCTCATACAGATGCAAGAGCCTCGTGTGCCAAGGAGCTGGCCAGAGCACACCACACCCTGTGACTCGAGCAGTATTTTTGCCCATCCAGAACCTTCTAGTGGCCACCCCAGGCCCTATGCTTCTGCTCGAGGGTCTCAGGGTCCCAAGAAGCAGCAGCAGAGTGTTGCTGTTGGCTTTTATATCTGGACCCATTTTCACCAAATAATCCCAAGTCCACTGTGAGTCTCTGAAATGACTCAGTGGGCCAGACCAGGGTCCCCAATCCCCAGGCAATGGGCTAGTTACCAGCCTGTGCCTGCACCAGATCACACAGCAGGTGCAGACAGGCGGGAGGGAACAGAAGCTTCGTCTGTACTCCAGTCACTCCCACTGCAAGCATTACCTCCTGAGGCCACTTCCTGTGGGATCAGCCTGGCGTTAGATTCCCCTAGGAGCTTGAACCCTACTCTGAACTGCGCATGTGACGGATCTAGGTCAGCTTTACTATATGAGAATCTAATCCCAAAACCACCACCCCCCCTACATCCCTCTCCAACTCCTCATCCCCATTCCCACCTCCCTCCCCACCCTCAATACTGATACCTGGTGCCAAATAGTTAGGGACCACTGGCCTGGACTAGGAGCAGAATGGGGGGTCAGCAAATCTGAGCCAGCTCCTTTTGTAGACTTACGTCCCTCAAGCACACTCCAAATACATATGTCCCCATTTACCCTGCTATCTTTAGAAAGACAACTTTACATGCTAATCACCAGGTAGCCAGCCACACGGCCCAACCTCCACAGCTTCGCCTCATGCCCATCTTACAGAATAACCCATCACATTCCCTATGTTGGGGAGGGTTTCCCTCCAGAAGGCTGAGGGTGGAGACCACTGACATTCTCTGGGCTGCCGTGTTCTGCCAACTCTATTTGCTGCATTTATGAATTGGAGGGTAACCTCCCATCTCAAGAGATCAGGAGAGGCGTCTGTGAGTCAGAGTTCTAGGGAGTTTACAAACTCTATTTTGGTTTATCATCCCCTCCAGTTTGGAAGCCAGCTACTTATAACTCCTTCTTACGGTGAGTTCTCATTGGCCACTCTCTGAGGCCAGAAGGTGCGCATCGCATAACGCAATGGACGCATCGCATAATGCAATGGAACAGGAACTTGCCCAACTAAGCGCATGGTGGCTCCAGGATCACAGTTCCCTGAAGACACACAGTAGAAGCTCCTGACCGTAAAGGGTGGGATCTCCAGCAGAGCACTGTCCAGCGATATCCAGGACTCAGTGCCCTCGTTAGTTTGTTGCCATGTTTAGACAGGTTGCAGACCTGTGGCCCTAATAGTGACGGAGATGACATCAAGCTCTGGCTGCCCTGTAAACCACTGCAAGTGGGAAAAATAAACAGGATATGCAAATAGACATCCTAAGTCAATAATTGCCTTTGCCTCCAGGTCTCCAGATTGGCTGCTTTTGTCCAGTGATGTTTGTCAGCATTCAGTGATTTGAAAAGAAATATCACAGCCACAGCCGTGTCTCAATGCTTGCTTTTGCCTTTATCTGTTTCAGATCTATCAGCACTCCTACACTGGATATTATGTCCTGAGCAAAATTCCTCATGGGTAAGATGGCTTTTCATTTTCTTTTAATTAGAACTCTGTGGAACACAGTGAAGCATAGAACATTGACCGCCAGCTCAGCCCTCAGGGCAGGAGCAGGACGGACATCTTGACTTCTACAGAAAAGGGTTCTGATCTCGCTGAAGCAAGGGTGACTCATCGCTAGGTAACTAAGGACAGAAGGGTCACTGGAGTCCACCAACTGGCCCATTAATGAAGGCCTCTCCCCCAGACCTGCTCTGGTCACTTCTTGTACCAGCCCCAGAACTCTCATGGCTGTAAATGGCAAGTTCCCCTGTGTCTCCTCAGTGGGACCAAAAAACTGCAGCTTGACTGTGAATTCCCAGGAGGCTAGTGGTCACATTCTCCCTAGTACGGTGGTCAGCATGGCCAATCTCAGAGACAGAAGTGGCCTGGGACTCCCATGAAGCTACTGGTCACATCCTTACTGGCTATAGGGAAGCCTCTGTCACTATTCCATATGTCACTGCTAATGTCTGGCATGTGTTTGTCGTAGTGAGTGATCTGCTGTTGTGACATATATAGCAGTGCCTTGGGAGATGGGCCTGCCCAGCACCCTGGGGGTCTGCATTCATGGTTTATGGAGGCTCTGTGTAGTTTTTCTCCCAGGAGTGAGGGCTCCATGTCCACTCTGGACCGGGGTGCTGGGATGCCTGTTGCCTCTTGACCTTGGGTTGTACTGCTCAGCTCACCTGATCTCTCACAAATCCATGGCTGGGACCCAAAAGTATCTGGGGGAGTAGAACTGAGCATGGAGCTGTCTTAGGGTTCAGTGTGGTCAGTGGGCCCACCTAGCATTCCCATGCATGACCAGGACCTCTGCCTTCCATCTCAAGGCCCTGGCTAAGTCAGACACTATATAGAAACCAGCCACATAACTAGGAAAATCCAGCCGGGGGGGCTTTTTGTGGCTTCCATTTTTGTCTTTCTTTCTCTCCCCACCGTCCCTGCCCAATTCCTTGTCTCCCCTTCCCCTAGATTTCCACCCTGCCCTTCTCTTTCACACCCTCATGCTTTCTGCCATCACACTTTGGAAAGACTAGGGAATTTTCAGAAGGGAATTGAATCGTGCTGAGTCCAGGTCCCCTGTGAATATTCAGGCTGAGGCAGTCTCATTTTCTCAAGCTAATTTAAACAAACAGCAGGTGTTGCTAAAAAGTATTGTTCCAGAGGAGAGCCCTAATCACAGCATGGATGTTTACAATTGCTGCTTGCTGTTTCCCACCGTGCTCAGGTAGAATCTGGGCATGTTCTTGGAAAACAAATACAGATAAAATAATTTCATTTGACTTCCAGCACAGGAAACATAAATTCTTGCAGATATACAGTAAAGTATACTTGTTTGTTTCTTGTAGCATATTCTAAAAATTAAGCCAAATAGGCTGAAGATAGCCTGTCCTATTAAAAATAAGGTATCCATAGAATCTTTCATTAAAAACATCTTTCGAATAGAAATGCAAGTGTTCTTCAGAAAAGATGAATTATTCTACTCGTTTTCAAGCAGATAGACATCTTCAAAGGTCATGATGGGCATGAATATAATTATGGCTGGAGATTTACCGACCCCTTCTGGGAACAAAAGAATTGGCTGAGGATGATGGATATTTCATTCCATCTTATATAAATTTGTTAAACTCTAAACTCTAAAAGCAGTTTATGGCTGACATACTGTGATAATAATGAACTGGGCAGCATTTAGAAGACACAAACCCTAGAATGTGGCAGGAGAGTCACCAGACACACCAGGAAATGAAGGACAAGGGTCCCTGTGAGGCTTGGTTTCCACGTGCATTCACAGGAGTCTTACAGTAATACTCTGCTTAGATGACACCACCATAGGATCAGCTTCTGGAATTTTTAAAACGCTGATAGTAATAATGACCACCATCATTCCCTGACCATGTTTGGTGATTTTGCTTGCTCTCAATCAACAACCCTGCAAAAAGAAGCACCATGATTGTCACTGTGAGTGGAACCTAGAGAGGTGATATCACCTGCCCAGCATATTTCTGCAGGCACTCAGAGGTGCTGAGACCCCAGCACAGTGCTGGCTGACCCCAAACTCCATGTTATTAAATAACCTCTTTGGGCTTAGCAAGGCCGAGAATAAATATTACAGCCATGCAGGTCAGAATTTTAGTGAAGATCTGGTTTATATCTTTCCCAAGCTTCCTTATGGGACTGGAAGATGTAGTGGATTCGTGGTCCATTTGCAGCCTCTGGTGGATGTCGTGATCACTGTCGCCCTATTGCCACATAAGTGGACATTCCTGTGGCAGCACAGCTTTCCCCCACCTTCTAGCTCTTCTTCGTCCTAAGATCCTTGATCAGAAGGAAATTCATTACTGTATTAACCTCAAAGGTTGTCAAAATCATGTTAGTATTAATGAGTCCATGGATTACTGAGCCGAACACCGTTCTGCCTGGCGCTTTGGCAGCTGCAGCCTGGAGACAGGTGTCTCCCCCTTCCCGGGAAGCTGCACCTGCACCTGGGTGTGGCAGGCAGGAGCGCAGCCCAGGGACTCGCCACTGACATTACCAGTGGGCCTGAGACAGAGGGGAAAGCTCGCTCATTTGTAAAAATAAAAACTCCCCAGTGACGTATTTAAAATTACATTATTCACGTACGTGATATGAATAATTGCCTGATTCGTATACAAAATGAGGAGACTTTTTCTTGATGACCCTAAAGACTGGGGTCTGTACCTTTCTGTAAAGTCTCACCTTTCCTTCCCCACCCCTTTCCCTGGATTCAAGCCAGAGGTCACTCCATCTCCACAGGGGACCATCTGGCGTTGATGACTTGAGTTTTTCCTAACCCTGAAGTTTCCGGGCCAGTTATGGCAAAGGGTCAGTTCTCTCTGAGCTCCGATTCCTGGCTCCCTTCCTGTTTGCAGAGAGCAGGAGAGAGTCTGAGGAGGAGGTCGCCTTCTCTTGTTTATTTGTTTCCAGTACTGAGCTTCTCTTATTTGTTTGTGGTACCAAGGCTCCAACCCAAGGTCTTCTCACTGAGCTATGCTCCCAGCCCCTTTCTATTTTTTGATTTTGAGATAGATTCTCTCTAAGTCACAAAGTCACCCAGGCTGGGCTCGACCTTGTGATCCTCCTGCCTCAGTCTCCCAGCGTGTTGCCTGTCTTTCTTGTACAGCTCTGCGCTGTGCAGGTATAAGGCAGTAAAATGCATGCTAAAAAATAATGAATTTTACTTCTATTTAAATAAATAAATTTGCATACAAGACACATGTCCTTTTAATAATGCAATTTTTACTGATATGACTCTGATTTTTTGGTCCCTGGAGCCACAGCCATGCTGAATTCATTTTGCATGTAATGGCCGAAGCTACGACACAGTCCCAGACAACTAAATTTCCATTTATTCAATGATCAAGTTCCTAGGAATAGGTTGGTTTGACTTTCACATATCAAATTTTTAAGAACTGTATTTTTTTTTTTACTTTATTGAAACACTGAATTTATTTCACATGTATATTTTTGTCTCCCTGCTTCTTCTGAGTCTGCCCACCCTACTATTAGGCTGTCTCTTCAGAGCATTCCAGTGTATTTAGACCCAAGCAGAGGGTGACAGATGTTTTGGATGGCACATTCTTGCCCCTGGAACCTGTATGGTGTTTGTCAAACGTGGCAGGGAAAGTTCTCGTTTTGCACTGTTAACAGGACAGTCAGATATCAGCTGTGATGGACTAAAATAAGACAGAAAATTTTAGCAAACTCTTTAAACAATTTTCTGAAAGATACTCCCTCCCCTGCTCAGGATCTTGGGTGGCCCCCGGTCAGTCACCTGGGAGTGATTTCCCATGTAAGGGATGAACGTGGCTACTGCTTCAGGAGGAGAACTACCTTGCTCTATGCTTCTGTGCAGTTTTCCTTTAATACCCACAGAATTCAGTCCTTTTCTTTACTTTAGAAGTTCTTTCCGTTTTTGAAGAATTGACCTTTTTGATCTTGGTGTTAATGTTTTTTTGTTTTTGTTTTGTTTGTACCGGGGATTGAACTCATGACCTTGCACTTGCCAGGCAGGTGCTTAAACTGCTGAGCTAAATCTCCAGCCCTTAATGCTCTTGAGTCTTTCCCATTTGGGCTTGACTTTTGTGTATCTTGTGCTGATCTACCTCATACACATTTCTTCACTGGCAATTTCCCTTCAGTTCTCTCATAAGAATCATTATCTTCTTCAGTAGCAACTTCTGCTTTTTTTTCTTGTGGAACTTTGCCACCACTTCCAGGGAAGATCATTTTTCAATTACAGTTTGATGTCCTTCTCTTTCTCTTTCTCTCTTTCTCTCCTTTCTCTTTTCCTTTCTCTTTCTCTCTCTCTTTCTCTTTCTCTTTGTCTCTCTCTGTCTTTATCTCTTTCTTTATCTTTCTCTTTTTCTTTCTCTTTCTCCACAGCTGCTAAGCTCCACCCACCTCAGCCCCAGGCTGTGGGGCATAATCACAAAGCTCCTGAGGGAAACCATTAGAAGCACAGACATTGTCAAAGCTGCCAGTGTTGCTTTGATTGGACTCTGCATCTCACTGCAGTTTATTGCCTCTGCTGGACAATGTGTAGTTCACCCTCGGCACTGGCCTAGATTGACCGTGCTTAATGATAACTTCTGTTCATTTTCATCCCTGCCTTCCTTACAGAGATTTTCTTTGTCACCCTTTAGTTCACAAACAAAAGACAGTGCGGAGGCCTCAGGGGCTGATACCCATGTTCACTGAATCCTCATGGGGTGAGGACTTGCAGACAGAAATAAGCATGGACTATCCCAGAGGACAGGCATGCAGGACAAAGCCACACCAGAAAGAATTGTATTCTTACAGGACATATGTCTTTTAGGCAAATATGTTTATTTAAATAGAATTAAAATCAGTTACTTTAGCTTGCATTTCACTAACATTTTTTTCTATAAGAATTTCAACAAAATAAAGCAGTTTTCATAGTAGATATCATAGCCAGGCAAATGTTCTCCCTCAAAAATCTGTTCTGTGTTTTTAGCAATAATTGAGCCTCAAAAGAACTTCATTGGCTATGACACTTCCACTGCACAAAGCTTGTTCTGTGTTTGGATGCAACCTTTTTTGGTAGAGTCAGCTACCTGTTAAAATTTCCCAGGCATGACATTTTTCTTGAATTAATTCTGCCTTTAGCTGAAGCCCCTTAAAGAACATACATTCTGTGTGCCATATGTAACTGCACATCATTGGAACCATTCCAAATGTCACATGGACATGCAACTTCCTCTATTAAAAAATCAGTTTTGAGAAAAATTGGACATGTCCCTTCTTTAGGTAGCATTGGCCATTTGGAGTATGGCAAACTCAGATCAATAATAGAATAGAACCTGAGAAGTACCAAAAAGTATTTCTCTCCACATCGGGCCGCCTCCTGTGAATAATTTTGCGCTGACTTTTCTTGCTTGCTGCTATGCTTTAGGCATCAAGAAAAAATATGCAAAAGTTTCATTTCCTTAGAAATATGGTAGAACTTTTAGTGTTGCCTTTTTGAAAGGAAACTGAGTCATAGGTCTTACTGCCTGGACCTCTAACTTTTCCAGCCTCCGATGCAGAAAGGTTTCCATTTATTAAGAGATCAGAATGCAAAAACCTGCACAAGGCCCATGCCATCACTCTGCCTAGAAGTGTGACATTGATATTAGGGACTTCATCTCTGGTCATGAAGACCTCAAGCTGGGTGCCCACACCGCCATCACTGCTGACCTTTGGTGGTGTCACCTGGAGAGCTGTTTCACTTCCATAGGCTTAAGCTTCCATATTTCTGACAGGTGACAATAGCCGTGCTCACCTCTCAGGCTCCCTGTGAGAAGTGAGTCTGTTGATACATGCGAACTGCACAGAACAGAATCGCGCTCCTAGCGAGTACACCCTCCTCAGCACTGCAGTGTGTGCACAAAATATATTCGTAGCTTGTAACTAAATACTCTCAGACTTCACTTTACCCCCAGCCCAAATCCTTTCTGTGACAAACAGAAGGACAATAATGGATTTCCCTTTAATAACTCCTAAACAGGAGCTTCTCCCTGATATTCTAATAGTTACGAGGCCTGTGAAATTTCAGTTTCACTTAAAAGAAATGTCCATCACCTCAACAGTCTACATTCTCAATGCCTAATTACTTGCTTTTTAATCTCAGCTCATTCTGACCTAGTGTAATTAATTTTTTAGGCTTTCCTGTTTTTCCTCTGGTGGTGTAGAAAAGATACTCTAAGTCAGCAAATATTAAAACACTGCACTGAGCACAAAAGCTTGGTTGCTATTCCAAAGGAGTTCAAGGTCTTGTTGCAAAGCAAAGATACAGACTTACATAACAACCTGTAATAAAGTGCCTCCCATGAGTATTCCAGATCTGAGCAGCAAAGAAAGAAGAGACTTAGAAGCATCCTGATCTCATAAAGAATCTCAAGAGGGAAGCTAGCCTAGAGCTGAGCCTTATGGTTGGGTCAGGTTCTGTCCATTGTTCTGATAGGTGGATGCAGGAAGGAGATGTTCTAGGCCATGTAAAGCATTCCATAGGCTTGACCTCCACAGGAAACCAAGGCTGCCTGAATGGGTGGGGGCCAGGCCAGGCTGGAGGGACTCACCCGGGCAGTAGCAGGGCTGACTGAGTGTTAGGACATGTCCAGAGGTTAGGTAACCTCAACACCTTCCTGGAGTGACTGGTCCTTATAACTGGACACACAAACGCTTTGAGTAGAAGATAGAAAAAGTAGAGTAGTGAGCTTGGTCCTGGCACAGAGCGGACCAAAGGAAAGGGAAAGTGAGAAGCCCATATTCAATCAGGAAGCCTGTGGGAGGTGTGGACTGTGAGCTCGCTCAGTCAGTATGAAAAACACACAGGTCATGTCTGGGGGTGGTGGTGTTCTCTCAGAGCATGAAGACAGATTTCCAGTGTCTGTATACCATGTCCTTCTAATGAAGGGTTTGGCAGCCTATGTCTCATGAATGGAGCCGGGTGCATAGGGAGCTCCTCAGTCATGAGTTGGGAATTTTAGCAATAAGAACTCTGCAACTTGGCATCTTTCCTTTCTAGACATTTCTTGTCACGTGTGAGTCCCCAGGTCCCCCCTTGCTGCACACACAGGCACACTGGTTCTGCAGAAAGAGCTGCTGTCACAGCTTCTCAAGATTACAGCACTAGAGTTCCTTCTATACCTTAGGAAAGTATCAACATGAAGCCAAACTGTAGGAGGAGACATTCTCAGAATTTTATTGTACATACCTCTGCAGTAACATCAAAAAGGAGGAATTCTGCTGCCTTTTGCAGGCACTGATTTTCAGGACCGCGGACAGCGCATCGGTCTTCCCGTAAGGGGAGGATTTGGCCTAGCTCTTCTTCCCCTTCTCCCTGTACCTGTCTTCTTGCCTCCTGCTGAACTCCACTTGGGCCCAGCATTACCGAAACACAAGCTTCCCAGTCCAATTGATCTTGGAATAAATTCCCGATCAGCCTCTCTACCTGTGTAATTGTGGAAATGTCACTTTGCTCCTCTGGACACAATTACTTCATATCTAAAATGCAAGAGTCTGGAAAATACTGTATGAATATGAGACAGTGCTCTACTTTGGAGGACTGGAAATGCTACAGGGTTTTTGCAGGTTAGACGCAGACCTTTGGACTGTAATATAGTCAAATCCAATTCATCACCCTTCTTGGACAGTTTCCCCACATTCAGGACAAGGACAGATTTCATCACAGGGATAACTGTGTTCAGTCCTGGTGCTGTGAGTCTAAAAGTCAGCTGAACCAAGCCTGGGATCCCTGGGAAAGAAGGCTGTGACCATGAATGTAGGGGAAGGACACACAGGAAGCTAACAACTTCCCGTTCTGCTTTTCTGCATGAACCACATCAAGCCAGGGGTCTGGTTCTGCTCTTGAACCTGAGAGTGATTCTGGGTGTTCACACCTTTGTTCACTTTTTCCTCCTACCCTCCTCATATACACAACAAAATTTTACTCCATGCTCGGCCTTATGTCCAAACCTCTGATCCTTCACCTCTGAAACCTGTTGTGAAAATCCTCTCTAATTACTTGAATTCCAAGAGTAAATGCTGTTTCTCATTTTGCACTGATTTCTTCTTGTATCAAATTGCTACTTAGCTTGCTTTAAACATCATTTTCTAAAAAAATAGGAGCATTTTCCATATCCACTTACCACCTAACACATTCCTCTCCATCATTCCATGGCACCAGAGGGAAGAGGTCATGGGCCTTGGACCATACCTATAACCCCCTGGCCACTGCCCAGGACAATAACTTTGCATAATGCATATTGCACAGAAAAATGCACTTGCAGGTCTTGCTCTCTCTGCCCTGGCCCAAGTCTCAGGTGACAGCTGAAGTGTGTTACTGGGTGGAAACTCATCAGCCCCATGCAATGGGAGCTGCTTCACCATCCTTGCCAGGGGAAACATCATTACCCTCAAGGATTTCTTTTTCATATGTAAATGATTTTCAAACAAATCCTTTCAAAAGGTGAAAAATTTGCATGATTCATCCTTTAGACAGGCTCCATGTCCATCCTAATGATACCTCCACATCCCTCTCCCTGGTACAGAGGGCCCCATTGGTGTTGGCTGCTCATTGAAGAGAATCAGTGAGGATGCATAATAATATGCATGCATAAGTCCACCCCAACAGATAGCTCAGAGCCCAAGGAGAACCAGTCACCTTTGTGACCTGCATGACTTTGTTGTGGGACAGGGGTCCACTGGGCTGCTTTCTCCTTATGTGCTGCATTGCTAGGTGACAGCCAGGATCATAACTGGAGCTGAGAAATAGCACTTCTTTGCCTGGAAACATGACACTAATGCCTCTCTTAAAAGATTCATATCCTTGTACTCTCAACAGACTCAGAAAAATAGTGGCAGGTCTCAGAGTAGCAGCGTCCTTGAAGCTGTATCTAATGATGTTCAGAAGAACCACGGAGTCAGGTCTGCACTGCGGGGATGAGGTCCAGCCGCTCCACTCTCATCCCCATCAAGGCCCCTGTGATGTTTTTGCTTTTCATCCTGTCCCTGGGAAGGTCCATACCCACATTTCCCCTGATCACAGTCTCTGTGAGAAGAACATCTTGGTCTCACAATGGATCTACATTTCAAAGAGAGAGGCTCGGAACGCCTTTACCTTTAAAAATAGGGAGACATTTAAATTAACGGAAGAGGAAATACCATCTGTTAACTGCTGGGATTTATGTATTTATGACATAGGATGCCTAGCCACAAGAATTTAATTAAATTATTTAAGAAATACATAGAAAGGTAACATAAATCTCTAAGACTTGCATGAGTTGGGTGTTACTGACACTAACCAATCACTAATTTGAGACTAGACCTGGCCCCATGTATTCATCCATCCATCAGTTGTTGTTTAGTTAATATTTATTGCTCTTCTATTTTTCTGGCAAATCATCTAAGACTGGCAGGTGTGTCTTACATTTTTGTAGCATCCACCATGCTAAGCACACAGAAAGACTCAGAAAGGATTATTTGACATTGCAAATCTGAGTTCTTATTTCTTTAGCTCTGAAAGCTTAGGAGCCAGAAAAGCAGTTTTTAGCTTCTGTCTCTCTCAATGCTATCGTCATTGGGAAGCTTTTCAATCCCTCAAAATAGCTTAGGAAGATAAATGAGTAAACTTTGCTGCACTAATTTACTCTTCAGAATTCAAAATGATTTATGTTTTGTTTTGTTTATTGCTTAAATCAGCAAAATCAGAATGGATTGCATGATTATTTTGAGATATACTAAGTTCGAATCACTTTATTCTTCCTTAATCATTTTTTTCACCAATTCATTGGCCCCCTGGATATAATTCATCACAGGCCTGCCATGGACTTTTTAGAATAAATGAATAAATAAAAATAAAGGAGGAAAAATGAGGACATACCAGCCAGCCCCAAGTAAATCAATAGCTGCATTTTTTTATGCTGTCTTTCTGTCTCTTGCACATGCACCCCACACACCTCAAGAATTTCAGAAATACCCAGTGCATCATGGGAACTGTTGGCTGACCATGAACTGATGGATTCACCTCCTCATGTGACGATGGGAGCCCAGAGTTCTCCAGAGGAAGAGCAGGCTCCCGGGGAGACAGACCTCCTCAGGTGCACAAGGGCTCTGCTTTTGGTGCATCTTTCTGTTATGCTCATTAAGTCAGAGTCTAAATCTGACTAAATCTTCTTTAAAAAGCTAATTAGCAGATCACTGTGAATTTGGGTTTATCTGCAAAGTGAAGGGTACGCGAGCTTCCTAAAGGACCTTCCCTTGCCACACGGTAGATTAAAACAGCAGAAATTTCCTCCTCTTGTGGTGCTGGAGGCTGAAAGTCCCAGATCTAGGAGGCCAGGTTCCTCTGAGTTCCTCTGAGTCGTAAGAGTTCTGCTCACCCCTTCCATGTCCCCATGGCACCACCATCCTGTCCTTGAGGACATGAAATTCCAATCTCTGCTTCTGTCTTCCAAGGCTCCTCTGTCTCCTCCTCCCTTCTTGTAAGATGCTTGCTCTTGGATATGCCTCCCCATGGGGAGTATGACCTTACTTTAACTTGATTGCATCTTCAAGGACCCACTTTCCAAATGAGGTCCTGTTCAGAAGCACTAGGAGCTGGGCTCCAGTATATGTTTCTGAGGGTACAATTTGACCCCTGACACTCATCCCCAGCTGGTGGGTCCCTAAGAGGCCTGCAGCACACATACTTGTCTGACCAGGTGGGTGCCGGTGCCACCACAGAGAAAGGGACATGGGCAGGATGAAGTACTCAGCCTCACACAAGCTGATATCCCTGCCTTGGACTCCAGGGTGCAGCTGCCTGGCTACACCCCGAAGTTCAAAATCTGGCTGAGTCAGGAAGGAATTATGTGTCCCCTTTGCCTGTTTTGCTGTTTGATACTTAGATAGGAAATAACTTAGAGACAGGAATAAGAACAGAGGACCAACACAGACAGCAAAATCCTGAGGCCAGCTGAGCTCTAAACCAGTCTTCTTCCCAGGCTGAAGAAGGCAGCCTAGCAAGGCCACCGTGTGTGCCCTTCTAGGGTGGGCAGGAGATAGAGAGCAAGGCCAAGGTCACCAGCAGCTGCTGAAGTACACATGGGACTCTTCCATGTGATACCACGTGGTGGATATGTGATAGGATGCATTTGGCCAACCCCTGGGACATACCTGGCAAGGTGAATCCTCATGTGAACCATGTGACTCGATGGAGGATAACGTGTCCCTGCTGGTTCATCCATGGTAATAGATGTCACACTATCACAAGATGTTGGTACTTCAGGAAACTGAGAGCAGGGAAGATGGAATGTATGGGACTCTGGCTTTGTTCAGATCTGTCAATTTGCAGCCTCTTAACACAGCTTATTAGTTTAATAATAGTAAAAAAGATTTCCCCAGAAGGCAAATGGAAAGGTAAAAGCATGCTGGCTCCTGGCTGGACCAGAAGAGGTACTAGCCAGGGCAGGAGGCCCTAGTGAGAGGCTGAAGGAAAGAGGGGACTGGGCCCAATGTGTCTTGTCCTGAGCCTAAGTGGGGCACTTGGGGATTTAGGGGAGCTGAATTTGAGCACCAGGCTGGCTGGGCAGAGGAACAAACAACCTGGCCTGGGGGAGTCCCACCTGCCTGGCTGTACATGCAGCAGATCCATAAAGAGAAAGCCCTTCCCGAAAGGTGAGGAAGGCCAGGGGGGTGAAGCTTCTGCCCCTCATGTCCACATGGGCATCTGTGTAGAGAAACGATGGAAGTTAAGGAGGGTTCAGAGGAGAGTAGAAAAGCTGGGCCTGGAGAAGAAGGAGCAGCAGGTACTAAAATAGGGAGTGGAGAACAGGGTGCAGCCAGCTGATCCCAAGATATCACACTGGGCTCCATGTTCCTTGCTGGTGGGCCAGATCCTGCTCAGCAGGGAAGCTGGGCCAGGAAGGACCATGCATTGGAAGCCCTTCCAGCCCACAGAGCCTGGGTCATTCCTTGGGAGAGATTATCCCAAACCCTGTTTTAACTTGAAAGCAAAAGAATGCCGGTGCAAAAATTGGCTTCACAAAAGCAAATGTGCAGGGCATGACTGACGATTGAACCCTAAACCCAGATCCCTTCACCACAGGGAGCTGGGCCATCTGTCTTTGCTTCTGAGTTCCACAGGGTACACTTACCCTTGTGTCTGGCCAGTTATCAGCCTTGTGAAGAAATTATGTAGTTATTCTACATAATAGCATTTTAGCAGCAGTCAGCCAGTTGGTCCTGTCCCTATGGAAGGCTAGAAGTATCTGTTAGAAGGCTTGTCACTGGCAGTGTATGTGGAGCCCGACCTATGAGACAGGCTTTACCATTCTCCTCTCCTACCTGAGGAAGTGAACTTGGATTAAGTCACTCCACTGTCCCCAGCCCTGTGCTAGTTAGAGACAGTTCTAACTAGCAGAAAGAGAAGTGTGTCTCTGGAATGTGTTTGTACTCACATTAATATTCACTGATGCTCTTGCTCCCATGATACCCTTAAGAGAGAGATAGCGATCTCTTCATTCCTGGAGGAAGCAGCTGACACTCAGGGACTTTCAGGTGCCTGTGACTAGCATGCCATGACCTGGGGCTGGACTGGTGGACATGCTGCCCCGGCTTCAGGCTCCCTGCTCTAGGGTGTGGTCGGAGGGGTGCAGGGAAGCCTCATCTGTAGGGAAGGAGTGAGGGGGACAGCCCTCAATCCACTTGGGGTTACCCCTGCCATTCCTATTCGGTGGGTAGGAAGGAATTTACACTCAGACCTGCACATCTGGACACCGACTGGAAACACAGTCTGATGGATTGCACTTCACACATGTGGTGATGTTTCCATAGTGTTCTTGCGTCCTCACCGGCCCTGAGTGCTTAGAAAGCTCCACATCAACCCAGCCAGGACTAAAATCATGTCTGAGTTTGCATAAGTATCTTCACCGAGAGCGAGATCCACCCCTCTGGCTTTATTCAAACGACTCAAGTATATGCAGTGAGTGTCCATGTGGAAAACACATTTCTCAGTGCCTAGTGCCAAGATCATAGTATCTTGGGAAGAAATTAGCTAACTTTTTTATTCTTTCTATAACAGTATTGATAGCCAGTGAGATAAAAACTGAAGAAATTACTTTTTAACTTTTTATTCTGAATTATTTTAGGCTTCTGAATTGCAAAAATAGCATGAGGAGGCCTTTACATTCTTCATGCTGAGTTTCCCAGTGTTTAAATGTTTCATAACTAGGATAGTTATCAAGAGGAAGCAGTTAACATCGCTACAATAATGTTAACTCAACTGCAGGCCTCCTTTGAATTTTAGAGTTTTCTAATATCCCTTCTTTGTTTCAGGATCACATTACCCTTTAGAGGACTGGCTGGTGCCTTAGTATTTGTTCTTCAGACTGGGTTTTTCCAAAATTTTCTCATGAATGGAGTGAAGCTAGCATTTGGGTAAACCCATCACATAGACGGTGCCTCACCCTTCCCAGGACTCTCTCAATGCGCTGGTGACCTTGACGCGTCTTACTCTTGGCAGTGTTGACCTTGGTCGTGGGGTTTAGCTGCCGTCTGCAGATTTCTCCACCCTGAAGGTATCATCTTCCACTTGGTAGCCGAGTAGTATCTTAGGAAAGCTACTCTGAGACTATACAAGTTCTTTTTCTCTACAAACTTTTACCCACTAATTTCAGCCTCCATCAGTGGGTCTGGTCTGCATCATTTTCTAATGTAGTGTTGGCCAAAGGGGGATTTGATTTCCTTCTCTCCCTCCACACTAAGAAATTGGATTATACTGTGAGAAAGAGTGACCGCCATTGTCTGTTTGATTATTTGCCTGCATTGGTATGGATGTGTGATGCACCATCCTTTGTTCAACCATACGTTATTTCCAGTATCTTGCAACTGTAACTAAAGTCGCAATGGTGATAGTCTCATACACGTGTATTTTAGAATTATGGGAGGGGTGTCTTGTGGGAGAAGCCTTGGAAGTGGCACTGCCAGGCTAAGTTAAGTGTGTATGTTGGTAGGCATTGCCGCGTTTCCCTCTGAAATGACAGGACCATTGAGCTTCCCTACTAGCCAGTACGAGTCCCCATTTCTCCCGGCCTCTTTTCTTTTTCTTTTAAAGAGAATAAAACAAAACAAAACAAATATAATCAGAGGAGAGCAATGCAAAAAACATGGGACTTGAAAACAAGACAACAGGAAATCAACAGTGGCTACCAATATGTCCCTTGTTTTCTTTGAAATAGTTGTCCATACCTTCACACACAATAAATTCAAACAAAAAAAGTAGTATAGCACCAATCAAACCAAAAGAATGAAGGCACTATGGGCCTTCAAAACCAGACAAGAGCAAATCAACAATGACTATCATAATGTCTCCTGTTCTCTTCAAAATAGCTGTCCATACCCTCACACAAACTGAAACCAAATCATAGAAAACAGGCTAACAGCAATCAAAACAAAGAATAAAAATATTATTGTACTTTAGAACACAATAGAAATCAGCACTGGCTGCCATAATGTCTCATTTTCTTCAAAATAGCTGCTCATACCATCACACATAATAAAACCGATGTCTGTACACTCTTTAGGAGAAATTCTAGGCGTGTATAATCCTATATATGTACATCTGTATTAGAGGAAAAAAAATGAAACAAAAGAAATATGAGAAAAACAAGAAACAAAAGAAGCAAATAACAGTAGCAGAAATTCCAAAACAATGACAATATAGGCTTTCAAAACAAGGTGGTAGAAACATAACAAAGGTTGTTAGTTTACAGTTATCATCTAAAGAGTAGCTCAGATTGCCAGATATAGACATGCAAAATTGATCTAATCCTATGAGTGTTAACTGTTTTGTTCACCTTCTTTTCTTTGATCAGCCTCACAAATGAGAAATTATATCTCAGTTTATTTTTATTTCTCTAATTTTATACATATTAAGTACTTTCTCATATGTGTGAGGGCCATTTCTACATCTTTTTGTTAATTGCCTGTTTGTATTTTTTCTCATGTTTCTTTTTTTGTTTTTGTAATCTTAAACTTTTAGAGTTCTGTGTATGTTAAGGATTGTAGCCGCTTGCTCATGGCATGTGCTAAGGTTTTCTCCCAGTTCCTCAGTCCTTTTCTTTTCCATTATGTTTTTGTCACACAAAAATTGCACGTCGCATAGTCAAATTTGTCAATCTTTTATTTTGCCTCTGGATTCAGAGCATCTTAGAAAGGCTATCCCCACCCCACAGATAAGGGGGAATTCTGCATGCTTACGAGCATAATATTCCAAATACATACAGCAGGGTCTGTTAGAAATTTGTCCTCAGTCTGCTGTGCCCCACCCCCATATCTACCAGCTTCCCGCAGCAGCAGCCTTCCCAGCTGACACCCAATCAGACCGCAGGCCACCCACCCTCTAGGGCGTTCTCTATCTATCTATCTATCTATCTATCTATCTATCTCGGCACCCCGGCACCCTGTGTCTTCTTCCTCCTAGACACTCCCTCCTTTATTTTCACTTTCTTTCTTGTGGCATTGCTCATCACCTTGGAATTTTCCACTGACTCCAGTCCCAGTGGCACCCCTCCCCACTTCTGATTCCCCCTTCCTTGCCTCTCCACCTTTGTTCCCACAGCCCCTAACATTCAGCATCTTCCTTTCCTCAAGACCACTCAGCCCTCTCCTCCTCTTAGGTGACTGAGTGGGTAAATTTACTGCTACGTCCGCAGGAAAAGAACCGCAATGCCCAAACAGGCACCCGCTGGAGACTTCCAACCCGGGGCAGAGCGCGGTGACCTGCTTCGTGTGGCGTGGCATCTCCCAAAAGAAACAGGAAAGTCAGTCGGGGCTGATGCTGAATGCAGCAAACGTTATCTTCATTTTTCATTGTTAATTGTTTTTACTATGACCTTTATTCATTATGACCTTTAAATACACAGGATTCTGCTGTCATGGTATTTTGCATATCAATAAATTAAAAGTGAAAATAAAAGTGATGTTTGATAGGGGAAAAATCTGTTTCTATATCTCTACCTCCATTTTTATCTCTATCTCTCTATCTCTCTCTTTTGTTGTACCAATCAGTAGAAACCAAAAGATTCAATCTGCTCTAAAGCCTGGGCTTTAGAAGGTCAGAGTGGCCTGGCATTATTCTAAGGGAAAAAAACACGTTCTAGAGAGCACAGGATGAAGACATAAGCCACAGGGATTTATACTATATGGTTGAGCATTTTCATTTTTAATTTTGACCATCCTGGATATTTTTAAGTGATCTGTAGACTTCTCTGCATGCTTCCCCTCAGTGACTATTTACCACTGGGGTTAAGCATCACAGGACTGATTTTAGCTTTATTTAAATTACATACATTTGGAGAAACCTAACAGAATGAACAAGGCATCATTATTCAGTAACGCAGCCGGCAGCCCCTGAAATGGACGCAGTGGAAGGACAAAGGCATAAGACACGGCTGGAGGTGACAATAAAGCATTTTACATTGGTACTTCCCAACATTTTGCTTTTGTTTTTGTTTGTTTTTTCAGGGACCCTCAGAGTCTGGACCCCCCAGAAGTCAGCAATGCAAAGCTTCAGTATGCAGGGTGGGGCCCCAAAGGCCAGCAGCTGGTAAGCGCATCATTGTGGTGCTTTGGTTTTCTCAGTTTGTATTTTCTAGTCTGAGCTCGTCTCACTGGAGTCAGCCTGGGAATGGAGTGTGTGTGTGTACATTAAGTTTTGGGCACACGCACCAGGGGACTGAGTATGTAAAGTGGCTTTGGACAGAGAACTATTGTGGAATTGGAATAGCATGTGTGTGGGTTCCATCTCTGGTACCTTAAAGCAGTGTCCACCCATACTGGCTGCCTAGGTTGCAGGTTTGCTTGGAACCCACGAAGGATAAAGTGTTTCTAAGGGGCTGTAGGTGTGGAGGTGAGCAGAATTGGGAAGCGATTGATTGCTGCTCTGGGAACAACTCATGTTCCTTCTGCAGGGGGCTGTGTGAGAAAGTAGCTATGTTCAAACTGAAAACTGAGATAATTCCAAACCCAGTAAGACAAATGACAAGGATGGTTTCATAAAAAGGCCCCAAAAAGCAATGCTAACACAAGAGTGCCAGCCCTGCACACCCACTGGCTGGCTTTTTCAGTGGGAAGCCTGCCTGCGTCGGCCTCTCTGTGAAGGAGGAAGTGAAGGGTTTGGAAGATGTGACCTCTGACTTTACATTTGTCTAATAATAAGTAACATCTGCTTTACTCCATGAGACGGTTTCACCCTTGGGGAGAGTCTCTCTGATTTGCAGACAAAATGATTTAGAGGCTGCATTTAAATCACCAATTTATTTTGCATCTTAAAGCAGATTAACCAAAGCTCCGTTTTTAAAGCTCTTTTCCCCTAAAATAGCACACAAAGTGATTTAAAGTTGAAGTTTGCATAGGATTGCGTCGCGTAGGCCACCTGCTGTCTTAGACTGGACATGGTCTCACCCTCCCCCATACAATTATATTTTCTTGGATGCATGTTAGATCCCTAGTCTTGAATTAAAATATTTTAGCTATTACTACTGTGTTCCTAATGCTACAAACTTGTTAATCAGAGATTTCAAACACTACATTCAGTGGATCCAAACCAGAATGTGGCAGAGAAGGGAGGGCAGAGAGCGGACTCGGATGAAAGCTGTCTTTCCCCAAAGGCGTTAACTCTTTGGAAGCGCATGCAAATTGATGGGTAATTACAGGATAATTGAGTGCTGCTGACTAGAGCGACAAGTCTTAACAGCTGAATGTAAAGCCCTCTGGAAGCCTGTGGGTGAAGAGGTTCCCAGTGCCCATCAGATCATCCTGCAGGTGTGGCCATCATGCCTCTGTAGAGAGCCCTCCTGCCCTCCACTGAGCCTTCTACAGCCTGACACCCAAGCTCGGACACTCCCTGGGGAGGTGAGGATGGAAACCAGAACCTTACTGAGTGGTCCTTGTCCCACTTTTTGCGCTCATGAGGAAGAGGACTTTATCACTTAATCAGCTGTCAAGGCCTCTTTCTGCCACCTCTCTCCCTGTCACCAAAGGTTAGCACAAGGCCTGAGGACTTATATCCATCATCACCAACTAGAGGCCCACCAGACCCTGGAGTCTGCATGCCACTAGAGACCCACTGACCACCATGTCTTCCTACCCAGTGACAGAGTTTGCACCGTAAAGGAAAATAAACTCCCAGTGCAAAGGGAAGAACTCTTGGAATGTTTTTTTAAACGTATATGGACTTCAAGGGTTTGGCATATATTCCTGTACTGCATATAAGAAGCGATATAACTTACGGTTGAGAGACCTATGTTAGAACAAGGGTTGGAAACTTTTTCAAAAAAGGAACAAACAGCAAATTTTTATTTTAGGCATTATAGGTCTTGTGGCTTCTGTCACAATTACCTCTCTTTGCTGTCGTAGCACAAATGCAGATGTGGACAATGTAGAAGCAAACAGGTGTGGCTGTGTCCCCCAAAAAAACATTCACACAGGAGTGCTGGCCTGGGGACCATAACTGGCTGGCCCCTGTTTTAGTTGATCTTATTACTCTTGAGCTCCCTGCCACCACCTGAGGACAGGTGCTCCTGAGCCTGCTCCATCTGCAGAGAAAAGCAGCAACCATGAGCAGTCTTGCAAATACTAATCTATCATGATGGCCAGCAACAAATCCCTCATTGCCATTTTATTTTAAAAAGTAAATATTGCTCCCTAAAGGAAATCTGCTCCGAGGGTAATGAGTCAGGCTGCAGTGAGTAATCCCCTTTGGGAGCTCAGGATTCAGCTGCGGCTCAGTTCACCAGGGTCTGAGTCCCTGAGTCACCAGGAGACAAACGTGGGCAGTACAAGAGCATGCAAAGGGCATCTCTCCCCACACCTCTGCACCGGGTTCAGGAGTGGCTGCACCCCTTGGAGCCAGCTTTGCTTGACCTCCAGCTCACATGGGCATGAGTCCTGCCTGGTGGCGTGGGCTCCTCCAGAGACAAGGAGAAAGCAGTCCCCAGCTTCCCTTGCCCTGTCAGCATCAGCTTCTGCCCTCCTGCTGGTCAGTGGTAGCCACTGCTCCCGGTGAGCACCCTGTTCTTTCCAGAACATTCACTGAGGACTGAGCCCAGGAAGAAGCAGCTGGCTTTGGCCAGATTTAACAGGGTTAAAGGAGGAACTCTGTGCAGGTGAACAGCACCCCTGCAGATTCTCCCCCTGCTCCATCCTCCATCTGGAGGGGCCCGCAGTGCAGACATTCGGATTCAGAACAGGCACTTTAGGAATTTTCTCCGTACTGTAGCCACCTTGACTTCCTCCTCCTCTTTGGGTGAGTCTGTCTGAACTGCAGACCCACAGCGTTCTTAGCTTTGATTCCCTGCAGTCCTGCCCCTGTATATGACCAGCTGTTTCTTTGGAGTTTTCTCTCTGCTCACCTAGAACATGAAAGAATTGTTTGATTTAGAAATCCTGTCATTCCCTTATTGTCCTTTCTGCCGAGACCAACACGCTAGGCAGTGGATGCAGTGGTCACCTGTGGTTTGGCGACCTACACGTGGCGTCAAAGCCACCCCTGTGTCCTGGCAGGCTGATCTATGAGTGTGGCGACCCTATGTGGATTTGTTATATAATATTTCTTCCTCTGGAAACAAGAAGTGGAAATTTTTGCAGCTCAGACTATGCAGCATTAAACAACATTAAGAATGCACGACCAGCAGCTGCTGGGATGTGCAGAGGCTCCAAGACCGAGAAGACGATCTCTCTTTGCTTGGCTCGCTACCATGATAGTGATAAATGAGCAATTTGAAGAGCGTATTTAGTGAGCCCCTTGGGAAATCTTCCACAGCTTAGCATGTGGAAAATGAAGAGCAGGGAGTGGAGCTGGCCCAGCTGGGGTGGAGATGTCCTCAAAGAAAGCATCCCAGAAAGGTGGCAGGGTGGTGGCCACATAGCCAGGCAGGGAGAAGGCCTTGCTGGCCAGCTGAGAGAAGGATGGTGCTCCCGATCACCCCGGCTTGAAGATGTGGGGGACACCTCTGAGTGACTCCTCCAAGACAGGAGAATGCAGCTACGTTTATCTACTGCAAAGGATTTTAGCTGGACTTTAAGGAGAACTTCCTTGATTCAGTGTTTTTCCAGCGAAGATCATGGGTATAAAAATTCTTAAGGGAGACTTAGGAAGCCAGATTTCATCCGCAAGTTTAGGTCTTGGCAAGGTCTGGCTGGGAATCTCAATCCTCAGTGTCCCCTAGCCCCAGGAGCTCTCTGGGCTGATGGCTGAGGTCAGTGGTTGTTGCAGCTGGACCACCACACTCACATGCCCCCTGCTGCCTCACTCACTTCCTGCCGTCTTGCCGTCTGGCACAGCCATCCCGGTCCTCCCCACTCACACTCCCATCTGACCAGGCTGAGGGTGCTGCTCCCCTTGGGTCCCTGAGTCTTGATGGAGGGAACAACACTGCCTCCCAGCACAAACCCCCCGCACACAGCGGCCCTCGTCATCTGTCCTCCCTGCTGCTGGATGTGCCACCCTGTGGTCAACCCAGCTCCCCCAGCTGTCTCCACTGCCAGCAAGAGTCCAGCCACCCTGGGTGCAAGTGGGCCACTGGGAATGCTAGGTGACCCTCTGTGTCCCACACCTGTTGCCTACTGCCTGGTGCTCTGAGCCTTCCTCACCTACACCCAAGTGCTGTCCCCTGGGTCTGTGACAGGCTCCACAGCTTTTAAGGACAGAATTCTTCCCAAGGGAACTGATCTGAAGATGGTCCCTTTCCCTTCTGCAGAGTCAGCAGCTGGCTCCCTCTCCAGTCACCAGCAATGGGATTTAGCCCCGCTCCTCCCAGAGACAGCCTCACTCCTCTTCCTCTGAACCAAAGAAGGGTCAGAAGAATCAGACTGAAGACTTGGGACACCCACACCAGATCACTGTGTGCCATTCAGATTTCTGCTTTAAAGATTTTTTAAATAGTCCATTAAAATACTTGCCTAGCTTGTGCAAGACCCAGTAAACACACATTCACAAGAAAGTCCATGAAGCTGGGAAAGGCAGGCTCCCAACATGTCAATACTTGAGGGTGAGATACTACATGAAGGATTGCTGGGGGCGGGGGCAGGAAAAACAGCCTCAGGACAGCATGCACCTGCCCCTTTGGGAGGCCACTCCGTTCCAGTGTGAGACCCATGGGTCCCAGTGCCCGGGACGGGTGAAGTGCTTCCAGGAGCAGCCAGTCTGAATCCAGAAGGCCCATCAGAGCTCCATGGCGGTAACACAGCCCACCTCCTCACTCAAGGAATCTCAGGGTTCTCACCTTGATCTTCAAAAGGAAAAGAAACCTCCATTTTCTTGTCTTTATTTTCAAGGGTCATTGCCGACAGGAGCTTTGGGGTCCAGAGAATTGGATTCAGGTCTTGCCTCTGGCACTTACAGGACAGCATGGCCTTGATCAAGAGGCTTGTCTCTCACAGCTTCAGTTTCCTCCTCTATAAAATGGGGGCAGAAGGGTGGACCTTGTAAAGCCACTGAGTAGATGAGATTAATCTAGTTACAGTAGCTGAAGGACACCAGGGAAAGCACACACTCAACAGGAGATGGCTAGACTGTTGTCACTGCTATTTGAATAGCCATGATGTGTAGAATGAAAGGACACACACTTTCATCAATGGGAAGGTTGGCATGTGTCGGAGGGGGACCCAGGAGGAAGGCCACCCCAGAGGGAGTCAGGGGGCTTGGTAACATGTCCTCAGTTATCTGTCATCACCCTAGGTGCCTGAGCATCCTCATTTCTTGCTATCTTCCTCCTTATAGAGAAAACATACCATCAGTGTTATGGCTTATGTCTAGATGTCTCCCCAAAGCCTCATGTGATCATAAGTGGGGCTTTTCAGAGGTGGCTGGTGCTGTGATGTGGAATCAAGGATGTGATGCTGGGATTAAGGATGTGTCACACTGGGTCTGAGTGCTACTGGTCCAATGGGTGGGTAGTCTGGATGGAATGTAAGGGACAGAAAGAGGGCTATCGCTATCGCTTGCTGCTTCACTGCTCTTCTGTCTTCTGCCTGCCCTGCTTTTCCATGAACTGTCTCTCCTCTGCCATGCCCCTCTGCCATGCCAACCCTGCTGTGGAGCCAGTTGACAATGGACTGAAACCTCTACAAACTATGAGATGAAATAAACCTTCCCTCCTTTAACTTTGGGTGTTGAACATTTTTTGTCTGAGCAACAAGAAAAGTAACCAAGACTATCAGTTTCTCCTCCTCTAAGTCTTTAGCTCCCAGAAAATTGGCAACTGCCTGTGCCATTAGGAAAGGCCATTAACAGGTGGCACTGAGCACCCTGCTTTGATGCTACCCAGAAGTACACCCTGGACAGAAAGCATGTCCCTCATGAAAAGCCTGAGGGCCTCCACTCCCCTGAGACAGGTCACCCTTCTCCAGGGAACCCCTCAGACTGCAGTCCTCCTCATTGGGCAGCCACAAGGGTCTGGGCAGTCTTCCAGGTTATTGTCACTCACCCAAGTCCATGGTGGAAGACAAGAGACAGCAAGGATCATTTTACCATAGTTGACCAGCCCAGAAAGAGGAAAAAGATGGATCTTCCTAGCTGGAGGAGAATATTTAATGAAATGTCACGTACAAGGAGAGGACCAGACTGAAGTGACATCCCATTAATAACTAATAAACGCCTCTCATCAGTTGGGGTTAATTTGATATTCATTGTAAAAACATTTATCAAGGGCACTGAAGTCTGTGACAGTAGCCAGGAAATTAATATCATAGGAAGGAAATCACCTTATATACCCTCAAATAATAGATGGAGACAGCTTGGTGAGTGATTTACTAGCTCTACTAGGGTCCACACAGAACTGAATGGCACTGTTGTTATGGTGCACCAAGAGTGAGCTAAATCACTTTAATATTCTCTTGCACTCAAATCAATAAGCAAGTGTTTGGTAATTAACCCGATGGGATGGGATAATGTAAAAGCTACTGGACAATCACAGTTAGGGAAGTAGGAAAATTAGGAAATGACCAACCGCAGTAGCTCTTTTCTGCTATCAACCAGCTCTCTGAGCATGTAGCAATTTCAAAGCTCAAATGCAAATTCATAATTGTGAGATTGTCAAGACAGTGAGATTAAACATGTAAACTATAATCAGGATGCAATGGAGAATTTTTGAACTTTTCTCATGGTATATGAATATTCAGGGGAGGGACCCAAGAGAAATTTCATTCTTAAACAACATGAAGTTGGGGACAGTGGCACGTGCCTGTGATCCCAGAGACTCTAGAGGTAGGGGCAGGAGGATCGCAAGTTTGAGACCAGCCTAAGAAACTTAGTGAAAACCTATCTAAGGAAATGAAATAAGTAGGGAAGGGAATACACCCCAGTGAGAAGGCCTGTGTCCAACCCCTCACACCTCTTAGAAATAAGTATGAAAATATGCAGTAGGGGCCAGAAAGACATTGCGGGCTTGTGTCAGAAATCCCTTTTCAAAAGAAGCTGAACACTACATCAACACACTCGTATCACCGTTACGCATAACAGCTTTCTAAGCTGGAGATATTGCATGTGTTTACAGGAGGGCAATGTGGTAAGTTAGGGTACACGGACAGGAAGAGCCATTGTAGAACCATTAAAAGTTAAGATCACAGGAGACAGACTAAGGGAGAAAATACTTACAACCTGTGCATCTGAGAAGAGGCTCACACTCAGAATGTGTGAGGAGCTCAGTAGCAAAAAGGCAAATAATCTGATTACAAAATGGGCAATAGACCTGCATAGACATGTCCCAAAGGAAGATGTGTGCACAGCCCGTGGATATATGGGAAAAATACTCCATACCACTGATCACTGGCAGAGTGCAAGTCCAGCCCACAGTAAGATACCACCCCACTGCAGCACTGTGAAGAAGACGGAACATGTCAAGTGCTGGTGAAGACGTGGAGAAAAGGGGATCATTTACACCCCTGGGAGCAATGTAAATTAGTGTTTCTGCTATGAAAAATGGTATGGAGCTTCCTCAGAATTAAAAAGAAAGCTATCATACAATCCATCAATCCCACCACTGGATGTGTGTCCAAAGGAAATAAAATCAGTACACTGAAGAGACAACTAGGTTTCCATGCGTATCGGAGCGCTGTACACCATAGTCAAGAACTGCAGCCAACCTAAATATCCAGTGATGGGTGGATAGATAAAACAGGCACATATACACAGAGGAGTATTACACAGCCATAAAAATAGTGAAGTCCTCTCATTTGTAACCGCAGGGATGGAACTGGAAGGCCTGTTAAGTGAAATAAACCAGACACAGGAAAATGCATGATTTCAGTCCTGTGTGGCATCGAAAAAGGCTGATGTGATAGAAGTTGAGAAGAACGTGTTGGTCACTGCGAGAAGGTGGAGAAAGTAGCAGGAGGGTCGGACGGGGAAAGGGGGGCCACGGCTACCGAAGTGTGGTCACGTTTAAGAAGCAAGTGCTGGCGTTCTGCTGTGCAGCACGGCGACTACAGATAACAGGAATGTGCCGAGTGATGCTTAGAAAGCCAGCAGAAAGGATTTGGAGTATTTCCACTAAAAAAGAAGGACAAGTGTTTGGGACAAGTGCGCCCACCCTGACTTGAACACGTCACACTGTGGACAACTGTAACAATGTCATGTGGTCTTCACTAAGATTAAAAATCAATCTTTAAAATGTCCCTTAAATAAGAAGGTTGTATGGGAATAGGGCCCTGTGTTAAATGTTAGGACTCAAACTAAGCAGCGGGGCACATGTTTGCCCATAGGAAAAGTCAGGGAAGGGATGCGTTAGTCAAAATCATTATTTTTCTTGACCAGGCTATGGCTGTTTTCCTGCCTCTGAAAGTTTCTTGGATACTTCAACATTATATATTCATTTAAAAATTAAAAAGGGAAGAAAATTATTTAGCAGGTGTGCAGTTTAGGTATTCCACTCAGAAAGCAGGTTCCCAGGCAATGTTAAGTGAAAAGTTAGACCCTATTTAAATGGAGTGTGAACGGGAATGGGCCGGCTCTGATGCTTGGGAAAATCCCAGGCCCTTTAACTCTGTGGGATTCAGCGCTTTTGCAGCTCTGTTACACACTCTTCAGGGCAATTTTCTTGGGCTCACTATTTTCTAATTAATATATTTTTAATTTATAAATCATAGTTGTATATTTTTATAGGTCCAAGGTCACTCTGATGAATAATAATCTGTAATAGTTAACATTCTCATGGCTAGAACACAATACCAGACAGCCACAGTTTAAAGGAGTGATTTATTTTGGCTCATAATTTTGGAGTTTCAGTGCATAGTGAGCTAACTCCAAGGTAGAAGCATCATGGCAGAAGAGCATGGTGTAAGAAGATCGCGCAACTCCTAGCATCTGGGAAGCAGAGAAAAGAGAGAACCAGGACCAGAGATGACCCCCAAGGTCATGCCTCCCTGAGGCTTGTTCCATCTAAGCCCCTCCTCGTATTAGACCATTCAGCTGTGAACCCATCCATGGATTAGTCCACTGCTGAGGTTAGGGCCACCACAATCTGATGACCACTCCAGGAGTCTCTTAAACTAGACACATGCATTGTATATTTCAAGTATATAACTACCAAAAAGCAATAAGTAAACAAGGTCATGCAACTCAGCTTTTAACCAAAGCAGACCTAAGGAAAGATGTTTTTAGAGTTGAAAATAGCCCAACCTAGCTACCCACGTCAATCTGCAAGAGCAAACCGTGTTCTCTCCCTTAGCTCCCTCAGGGCTTACTTAATGCTATTGAGACTGAAACAGACTATTATTTCTTCCAAAGAATCAAATTTAGACAGGAGCCCTACATCAGGCTTGGCAGTATTAAGTTAGAGAATTTCAGGGTAATCTATCACAGAGAATTAATAAGCAGGACCAAAGTTCTGCATTAAGGAAGAGTGCACGTAATGATAGAGTCTTAAGATAATGTAATGAGGCAATTATAAATTAAAACAGCCTTTTTTGGCATTTAGATGGGGAGCAGAGCTACAGTGATACATGCAGCCTTGGAGGACGCAGGTTCAGGGTGCTTAGAGATGCTTCCTGTGACCTGGGCTGGAGAGGTGAGGCCAGCTCTCTGTGCCCCTTGGAGGTCTCCTTACTGCACATAAAGAGCTTTTGTGGATTGCATTATGGAATTCATCCATTTGGATGGAGGAAACATAATAATTCCTGAAATATTTCACAATTAGAAAATATCAATGTAATGGTTCCATCTACGTAGGATAACCAGGACCTGTTCATCCTCCTAAGTGCTGAAAAACTGTCAGTCCTATTTATTGTAGCACTTCATCTTATGCTGCTTTGTAAAAGCGTCATCGGGGGCTGAGGAATTAGCTCAATGGCATAAGTGCCTGCCTGGCCAGCATGAGGTCATGAGGATGATCCCCGGTCCCCAAAAAAGTATCATCGACTCTTTTGCTTTTGAATAACCTTATCTCCCAGACAAAATGTTAGCTGCTCAAGGACAACAAGTGAGTTCCATTATGTTTTTATCTCTCATGGCCCATTGCTCAGGATTGAGCCGAATCCAGGTTCTCAACAAATACTTGTTAAATGAGTGATAGCCAGTAGTGAAAGTAAAATTCAATGTTAGATTTACAGACATCAATTCCAATACTCAGAAATTGGAAAAACTTGATGTAACCTAAAAGACTTAAGATTCAACCACTCATCTGATGGTTAATTAACGCAATAATTTAGGTAGAGATCGGTAACAAGGAAGGGACTCTGGCTTCTCGAGCCAGGTCATTTATTTGAGTGATTTTCATTTTTACCATAATGATTTTTATGGTCATGAAAAGTTGAAATTATTTTAGTTTCCACAGTCAGGGCTCATTTAAATGCGGCACCCTCACCCCCATACCCAGTCTCCCCCAGGCTCTTCGCCTTGTGTTCCCCTTTGAGCGTCTGAGCAACCCCAGGCTGAGCTCGTCTGTAGTATGAAGGCACCGTGGCTCCATTAAACCTTCTGTAGCTCTTCTCTCAGTGATCGCTCCTCAGAGCACTGCACCGCCACCCCCTCAGTTCGCCAAGCCAGAAAGTCAGCAATCTTGACTTACCCACCTTCCTCATCCCATACGGGTCCCCACCAAGGACCCTGCGAAGTCTGCCTTTTGGTATGTATTCATAAAATCCCCCATTCCCCCCCATCACCTCACACCCACATTCCTATAAGCTTCCTCCTTTGTTTCCCTACCCAAAATCTACCCCTAAATTAACTGCATAGTCTTTTCTAAATGAAAATATGGTCACATAGAAAATCCTCCCCTTGCTTTGCATTGTCTTTAAGGTAAAGTCCAAACTCTTTAACATACTTTGCCAGACCCTGAGCCACCACCACCGCCAGCCTCACCACAGATGTTCTCTGACCTCGGTGGCTGACTTCGCCTCCCAGGTCGGTGTCACCCACAGGGAGCCATACATAGGTCCTCACGCGTCCCAGACTTTCCCTTATCTCCTGGTCTTTGTGCTCCCTGTTCCTCCAGCTCTCTGAGTCCTCACTCCCTCACCCCAACTCCACCTTCCCTAAGACGGGGCTCACAACCTTCTTGTATGTCCCCATTACTGAGCCATTGGCATTATTAACGCATGTAGCATATGCTATGGTTGTGTCTGTCTACTCACTCACTGCCCCAACCGACTCCACAAGAACAGCTGCCCTCTCCCACTGATGAATGCACTCTCTGCCCCTTGGTTATACCTATTAGGGACCGTGACTAAGTATTTAAAGGTTGAATGCATGACTTAGGCAATGAAGGCATATTATTTACCCAAGATAAAAAAGCAATTACTTTTCCCAATATAAACACAAAAAAGACTCATTTGTGCTTTGTTTTGTGTTGTTTCTGTTTTTGTTTGGTTTTTTGAGTTTGCTTTGTGTCTTATCACCCTGTTAGGCCATAGTTTGTGACACACCTCCCTTAAATCTTAACTTTTTCTGCCTCAGAATGAGTCTAATTGTCCATGACATCATGTTAAACTCAAGCTCAGCCTCATCCCAGTGCCCTGTGGATTATTTTTTTTAATTATAATTGCATATAGGTGTATTTATTTAATTAAGCTAAGTTTTCCATAGCCATACAAACTAACATTTTTAAAAATTAGCTGAGAGACATTTAGAATGTCCTCTGATGTCTCCTTCCTCCAAATCTAATCACCAGAAGTCCATGACAGGCTTGCTTAGTCAGTTCTGTCTTCTGCCTTTCCCATGTGTCCCTCCCTGCATTACGAGATTAGTTGGCTCCAACATCTCCCTACCTAAAGATTTAAAATAATAAGAGAATAAATTAAGCGGTCAGTGGAAAAGTAAAATATCTATTCCAGGCAGATAGGGCATAATAGGGCATCTCCCGTCCCTAGTGAGTCATATCTGAACAGTAAATCTGTGTAATAACACAGCCAGCCTGGTAAGCAGCTGCTCAGCCAGCCTTTCACCTCCTGCATCACAAAGGAATGCACCAATGTATTCCTAATTTCCTGACAAGGTGGCAGAGTCTGTAAATCCTTTCATTCAATCACCCTAAAATTTAACCAGCCAGGGGTTGGACTGCATGGTGCACACTCCATGAAGCAAAAAGCTTATGGTAGCAGATGACTGCTTGGACTAACGGACGGCTCCTAACTGAGCAGCTCTTCCGCTGTGCTAACTGTCTGTGCCTTGGCTCCACACCCAGCGATCTGGTTTACTTGGACCAGGAAGGGGCTTGGGCATCGGGATGCTTGGCAGCTCCCCTGGTGCTTCCAGCCTGTAGTCATAGTTGAGCCTCACGGGTTTGGATGGTTGTGGGCAGGACCAGAACAGGGCAGCATCTTTAATAAACTTGGAAGCTTCTTAGTAGCCATTGTGACCTCACGATAGGGCAGAGAATATGTCAATCATCCTTCCAATCACCAACCCAATAGCAAGGTCATTGTTACCTATAAAATTGTCAGTTCTCGATCATTCTCTAGGAAACCCTTGCTTCATATTGGCTGCCCTGCTCCCTGTCATCAAAGACGCAGTTAGGTAGCTCCAACCATGCAGCAGTCTATGTGAGTCCAGGCCAATCTGGGTGTGCAGTTCAGAGTTAAGATCAGGATATTGCAAAAACCTTTTGTTGGGGCCAGGGATATAGCTCAGCAGCAGGTGCCATGCCTTTGCAAGCACAAGGCCCTGAGTTCAACTCCCAGTTCCAAACCAAATTAAGAATTAAAAACATTTTGTTTTCTCTCCTAAACCTGAGTGTTATGACTTGATCATTATTCTGGGACAGAACTGCAACATCACCCATCAGAAAATTGTTAAATATATAAAGCTTTGTGCATCAACTCCTTCAAAGGGACCTAAACATTTGTTTCTGCCTTTCAGTGGTTTTTGTTAATTTCAGGTCATTTTTACATATTAACAAAATATCTTACAAATAAAGGTGACAATGCATGCTCCCCTGCCCCCCGCTCAGCGTGGAATAGAGAACATTACCCAGCTCGGCAGAGCTCAGAAGGCCACCCCCACCGTGTTCCTTCCCTAGCGCTTGGTTCATAAAAATAGCTTTACCACATTTGTGAATCCCCGAGCAGTGTATCATCTGTACTTTTAACTTTCTATATCTGTTACCATATGACATGTACACACCTGTTACTTTTGCACAACCTTAGGTGTGGTATCGTGGGCATTGCCACACGTAGCTGTAGCCCCTTGTGGTCACCCTCACACAGATGTTACAATGCACATATCCAGCCTCCTGTCCGTGGAGATGCTGGTTATTTCTAGTTTTCCTTTTAAAATCTGTTTACAGCCTTGCTCTGCACATTGTTCTCATGGCTCCCAGCACACAGAACCTAACATTACTGTAGGCCTTGCTTTGCATACATCTGATTGCTCATGAGGTTGAGCATCTTTTCATAGGTACATTTTCCATTTGTATTACATCCTCCATAAACACCTGTTCATGTCTTTAATGTACTTCAGGAGGCCGCCACTTTCTTACTGATATATAACATTGCTTTATACATCATAGATTCCTAAGTCTTTGTCAGTTATGTCTGTCTTCTCTCATTTTACAACTTCTCTTTCACTTTCATTTGAATAACTTTGGTACTAAAAGGCATTAATTTCAACTTCAATGTATTCGCTTATAGTTTGAATTTTATGTCCTCTCTAAAAAAGTCTTTCCTACCATGAAGACATAAATATATTCTCCTATATTATCTTCTGAAATTTTCATAACTTCATCTTTCAAAGTTATGTTCTTAATACACTTGCAATTGATTTGAGAGTATAATACAAAGCATACAATTATTTCTCCATCAGAGCAACCCATTGTCCTAAACTTTTTTTTTTTTCCTTTCTGACACAGGGTCTCACTAGGCAGTTCAGGCTGGACTTGAACTCACCTTGTGGCCCAGGTTGACCTCGAACTAGCAGGAATCCTCCTGCCTCAGCCTCCCAAGTGCTGGGGCTACAGACATGTGCCACCGTGCCTGGCCCTAAACCATTTATTGAAAATAAGTCTTCTTTTATTTTTAATTTTTTTAATTTTAAAAAACAAAACAACAAGGATAAAAAAGATACAGAATTTCTTTCCTTTTTTTTTGTCTTTTTGAGACAGGATCTCACTACACAGTTCAGGCTGAGCTTGAGCTCACTTTGTAGCCCAGGCTGGTCTCGAACTGTCAATGATCCTCCCGCCTCAGCCTCCCAGGTGCTAGGATTACAGGCCTGAGCCACCATGCCCGGCCCTAAACCATCTATTGAAAATAAGTCTTCCTTTTTTAAAATTTTTATTATGTAAAACAAACCAACAAGGATAAAAAAGATACAGAATTTCAAAAAATAGGAAATTAACACTAGTTAATACATTGCATATTGTTAACAGTAGTTGTTCAGATTACAAGAGTTAGGCATAAAAATGATCAAACAATCTAACAATGAAAACACAAACTATTCTTTCTGATGAACTAACAGAGATTAGTAGTATAGTTATCTATCTTGTATGCATATATATATATGCATGAAAATACATGTGTATACCTAATACATATAATACTTTCCTTCTTTATTTCTCCTTTTCCCTATCCCAGTTGTTCTTTTCTTTTGAGCACTTTCCCTTTCATTCTCAAAATATCTATTATATATTTTGGATTTATTACTCTTTCAGTTTTGGAGGTTTTTTACACTAGAGAGACAATATGATATCTACACATACTAGCTTGATTTATTTCATTGATGAGTATGGTCTCAAGTTGCATCCATTTACCCATAAAAGCCTCAAGTTCATCTTTCTTTATAGCTGCGTAATACTCCACTGTACAAAAATACCACATCTTTTTTATCCATGCCTCGGTAGACAGGCATTTGGGTTGTTTCCAAGATTCAGCTGTTACAAATTGTGCTGCTATACACATGGGTGTACACTCATCAATGTGTCATGATGTTTTCAGTTCTTCTGAGAAAATACTCAGAAGAGGAATAGCTGGATTAAATGGAACTTCCAATCCTAGTTTTTTTTAGGAATCTCCACCCTGATTTCCACGGTGGTTGCACCAGTCTATAGTTACACCAACAGGGAAAAAGGGTTCCTTTCCCCACATCCCGACCAACATTTGTTATCAGTTGATACCTTGATAGCAGCTATTCTTTCTGGAGTGAGGTGGAATCTCAATGCTGTTTTAATTTGCATTTCTTGAATGACCAGTGATGGTGAACATTTCTTCATGTGTTTATTTGCCATTTGTATATCTTCATCTGAGAAATGTGTGTTCCTCTCGGATGCCCATTTTTAGACTGGGTCTTTGAATTTGCGGACCTGATGTTTTTCAAGTTTTTACATGTCCTAGACATAAGTCCTTTGCCTGAGGGACTATTGACTACATTTTTTTCTCATTCTGAGGGTTTTCTTTATGCTTTGTTGGTGATTACTTTTGATGAGCAAAACAATTTTAATAAGGCAAAATACCAGTTGTTGATTCTTTGAAGTACTTCCTGTATGGTTTTTGTTTTGTTTATGAATTCTTTGCCTATCCCTATATCTTTAAGATTTCTACCTACCTTGTCTTCCAGTAGATTTAGTGTTTCTGTTTTAATATTTAGATCTTGACCCATTTTGACTTTAGTTCAGTGCACAGTGATAGACATGGGTCTAGTTTCAGTCTTCGGCATGTGGAAAGCCAATATTTTCAACACTACTTAATAAAGAGCCTGTCCTTCTTCCAATGGGTGTGTTTGGCCCCTTTGTCAAAGATAAGGTGGTTGAGTGTCTTTGTAGTTGTGTCTGCCTCTTCTAATCTCTCCTACTGATCCTCAGGTCGGTTCTTTTTCCTGTACCATGCTGGTTTTATCACAGCAGCTTTGTAGTATAGTTTCAAGTCAGGCATTCTGATGCCTCCTGACTCCTGCCTTGAATTTTAGGAATGTTTTCTCTACATCTGTGAGGTATGCTAATGGTATTTTGATTGGGATTGCATTAAATCTGTATAACAGTTTTGGGCATATGCCCATTTTCAGAATGTTGGTTCTTCCTATCCAAGAGAAAGAAATAGCTTTCCATTTTATAGTATCTTCTTCAATCTCCTTTTTAAGAGTACTATAGTTTTCAATGTGTAGACTTTTTTAATTTATACATATTTTGTATCCTTTGTTAGACTGATTCCTAAGTATTTCATTCTTTTGGATGATATTATTAAAGGTGTTATTTCTATAATTTCTCTCATTGAGTCTGTTGTTTATGTATAAGAATGCTATTGGTTTTTAAGTGTTGACTTTGTATCCAGCTATGCTGCTGATTTTGCTTATCAACTTTAATAGTCTTTTGATAGAGTTTTTAGAGTCTGCTATGTAGAATATCATGTCATCTGCAAATAATGATAATTTAATTACTTTCTATCCTACCCTTATTCCTTTTATTTCTCTCTCTTGTCTAATTGCTCTGGCTAATATTTCTAGAACTATATTGAATAGGAGTGGTAACAGTAGACATCCTTGTCTTTTTCCTGATTTTAGAGCGAAAGCTTTCAGTTTTTGTCCATTTAGTATGATGTTGGCTGTTGGTTTGTCATAGATGGCTTTTATCAGACTGAGGTAGAGACCATCTATTCTGATTTTCTGTAGGGTTTTTAACATGAACTAGTGCTGGACTTTATCAAAAGTTTTTTCTACATTTATAGAGATGATCATATGATTTTTGATTTTGGTTCTGTTGATGTGGTACATTATATTTATTGATTTGCATTGAACTATTCCTGAGTTCCTGGAATGAATCCCAATTGGTTATGCTATGTAATCTTCTTGATGATTTGCTACATTCCATTTGCTAGTATTTTATTGAGAATTTTTGCATCTATGTTCACTATGGAGATTGGCCTCTTCTTCTCCTTTTTAGTTGGGTCTTTCTCTGGCTTTGGTATGACAGTCATACCTTCCTCCAGGGCTGAGATAGAGAAAATTGCTTCCTTTTCAATTTCACTAAAGAGTTTGAGGAGTATTGGCATTAAATTTTCTCAAATTTCTTGTAGAATTCAGCTGTGAATCCCTCAGGACCTAGGTTTTTTGTTGTTGTTGTTGTTGTTGTTGGAAGTTTTTAATTACATTTTCAATTTCAGTAACTGATATTGGTTTATTCAAAATTTCTATACCTTCTTGATTCAGCTTTAGTAATTCATACATTTTTAGGAATCTATTCATTTCTTCTGTGTTTTCCAACCTATGTGAGTAAAGATTTTCAAAGTAGATATTGATCTGAATTTCCACAGAATCTGTAGTAATTTCACCCTTTTCATTCCTCAATGCATGAATGTGAGTTTTTTTCCTTCCTTTTCTTGGTAAGGTTGGTTAGGGGTTTATCAATTTTGTTTATTCTTTCAATGAATCAATTCTGATTCATTAATTATTTTAGTCTCAACTGCATTAATTTTTCTCTGATCTCTATAATTTCCTTCCTCAACCTTTGGTCTTGACTTGCTCTTCTTTTTCTAGAAGGTTGAGGTGCAGTATTATTAGGTAGTTTATTTGTGCTCATTCTGTTTTCCTGATGTGAGAATTCATTACCATGTATTTCCCTCTTATGACCACTTTCATTGCATCCCACAGGTTCTTGTATGTTGTATCTGCATTTTAACTTAATTAAAGATATTGTTTAATTTCTTCTTTAATTTTATCTGTAACCCATTTGTTGTTCAGAAGAATGTCACTTAATTTCCATGTGTTTATGTAGTTTTTGCATTTCTTTTGCCATTAATTTCTAGTTTTTGTGCACTATGCTCAGATAATATGCATGGGATAATTTTAACTCCTTAGCATTTACTTAAGCAAGTTCAATGGGTTTGTATATGGTCTATTTTAGAGAAATGTCCCATGTGCAGCTGAGAACAATGTGTATTGTGATGTTGGATGGAACACTCTGTAAACATCTCATAAATCCATTTTTTCACAAGTTTGATTTAGTTTTGTTATTTCTTTGCTGATATTTTGTCTAGTTGATCTATCTCTTTGTGACAAAGGAGTAGTAAGGTCCCCTGTTAAAATTGTGTTATTTCATATTTGATTTTTCATGTCTATTAGTATTTGTCTTATATAGTTGGGTGCTCCTGTATTGGGTACACATATATTTAGGATTATTCTCTCTTCCTGTTGAATTTTTCCTTTAATAGGCATTTAGTGACCTTCTTTATCTCTTTTCATAATTTTTGGTTTGAAGTTATATTGTCTGCAAACAGAATAGCTACCCCTGCTTTTTCTGGGTTCCTGTCACATGGAATGTTGTTTTTTTGTCCTTTGACTTTCAGTCTGTGAGTTTCTTTTTGAGTCAGATGTATTTCTTGTATACAGCATATTGTTGGATCCTGTTTCTTGATCCATTTTGCTAATCTGTTTCTTTTAACTGGCAAATTGAGGCTTTTTACACTGATGCCCTGCCTGATAACTTCTTCTGTTATGGTTCTAGGAATTGTGATCATTTTTATCTTTATCTAAAATGATTTTTAGTACTCTCTCTAGGGTTGGTTTGATGGACATGAATTTCTTTGTCACAGAAGTATCTTATTTCTCCATTAATTTTGAAAGATAGTTTTGCAGGGTACATCAATCTGGGTTGAAAGTTCTTTTCTTTTCTGGACTTGAAATATTTCACTGCAAGCTTGAAAGTTTGTGTTGAGAAGTCGGCCATGATTCTAATGGTCTTTCCTTAATAGGTGACCTGTTTCTTTTCTCTAACAGCTTTTAGTATTATGTTTTTATGCTGAATTTCTGGGATCTTGATTACTATATGTCTTGGTGTAGATGTATTTTGGTTATGGCCATTTGAAGTTCTAGATGTCTCACTTATCTATATATCAGATTCTTTTCCCATGCTTGGGAAATTTTCTTCTATAACTTATGCAAATAGTTTTTTAATATCATTTACTTTGACTCCTACATTTTCATTGACTCCTATCAGTCTTATATTGTTTTTCTTTATATCATCTTGGAGCTGGTGAATTGCTATTTCATGGTTCTTTGTTATTTTTAAGAGTTCTTTCCTTGTGTGATCGCTAGCTGTGATCCTGTCTTCAAGGTCTGAAAGTTTATCTTCAGTTTCATTCAAGCAGTTTTTCCAGCTTTCAATGGAGATTTTACTTTACTGGATATCTCCTTGAATTTGTTTCATACATTCTATTTCTTTCCTGCATTGTTCATTCAAGGTTTCCATCATTTTCCATGCTCCTGTATCTTGTGATCTATGTCTTCTCTAGCTACACTGAACAACTCCTTCATTAAGGTTGTCATTTCTTTATTTACTTGAGAGATTATTTCTAATCTGCTTTCCTCTATAGCCTCATGGATTTGTTTCTTTATTTCACTTGCTACCTTTTCAGAAATGTCAGATATGTGACTTCCAATGTCCTCTATTTCTATGTCACCTGTATGTGTTTCAGAGAGGCTGGGCATTTGACACTGCATTTTGCTTTTTCATCTCTTGGGTTAGTATTTTGGTCTTTTCAATCCACTGGTCTCGATTGTGCATCATGTGTGTGCCGTGGTTCTATTAAGTGGCTGATGTTCACACAGTCGCTAGGTTCTGTGGTGTAGGGGAAGGGCCTGTCACCAGAATTCCTCCTGTGGGCCAGTTGCTTGAGTCCTATATTCTTCCTTGGCTAAGGAAGAGTATTGATGTGAACCAACCCTTAGCTCATATTGTTACTGTGGTTTCAAGCTGTTCCAGGCCACCAGTCCCACCTGTCCATAGTGTGTGCCCCAGCTGGTACCCTACTGTGTCATGGGGTCTCCCAGGCCCAGCTGGGCTCCTCCAGATGGGGTAGCCTGGTACACTCGCCAGCCCACCCAGGGTTCTCTGTATGGAAGAACAAGTCATCCACACTCTTGCCAGCTGACCAAGGTCTGCCAGGTGGGGAGAAGGGCCACTGAGATTCCTGCTGACCCACTGAGGTCCTCTGCTTGGGGGGAGAGGGTTCACCATACACTCACTGGCCTGGAGAGGTCCTCTGGTGGGGGGATCATCAAGGCTTCCACCAGCCCACTGAGGTACTGCAAGTGGTGGAAGGGGTCACTGATGCTCCCATGGGCTGTTGAGATTGTCCCAGTGTGGGAGAGAGGTGGACAAGGCTTCCCTTGTCCATTGAGGTCATCCAGAAGTCTTCCTTTCTTTGCTGATTTTAGGTCTATCTTTGAACCTTGTGCAGTTCTGGGTATGTATAGGTTCGGCCTCAGTCTCTGTTGTGTCCCTCTGGCCCTTTATCCATGGAGGTAACAATACCACACATGTTTAATTTCTATAGTTTTAGAATGAGTCTAACTCACAGCACAGTGAGTCCCCAAAAATGTCATTTCTGAGAGCATCTTGCCTATCTCTGGCCCTTTGTGCTCATGTATACAAATGCACACACACAGTTTAGAATAAGTTTGCTTTGTTCTTCTAAAAATACTTTTAGAAAGTTAGTATGAATTGCAATACATTTATATGCAATCAAGGGAGAATTTATACTGGCTAATGCATGGCATAGTTCCCAGTTTATTTACCTCTTTTGTCATTACTGGAAATTGAAACCAAGGTCTAACTCTGAACTACCCCCACCCCTTTTTCCCCTTTAAGTTTTTTGGGTTTTTTTTTTTGAGACAGGATTTCTCTAATTTGCTAAGGTGCCCAGGATGGGCTCATACTTGTAATTCTCTTGCCACAGTCTCCCAGACTTCTTTACTTTTAAAAAGTACCTTTTACTAATGTTTCATAAATTTTGTCATAAATTACCCAGAAGTCCTTGGGGTGTGTGTGTGTGTGTGTGTGTGTGTGTGTGTGTGTGGTGTGTGTGTTTGACACAGGGTCTCACTGTGCAGTTTAGGCTGGCTCTGAGCTCACTTCATAGCACACGCTGGTCTTGAATTTGCAACAATCCTCCTGGCTCAACCTCCTGAATGCTAGGATTACTAAATTCATTCTTAGGTATATACCTTGGATAATTTTGATACTATGCATATATTTCATTTTCTGAAATATAATTTCTCTAATTTATGCTTGCCAGTTAATTTGATTTGTTGACCACCCAGTTGGTCCAGTATATGTGATTTTAATTTGAGTTTTCACATCAAAATAAACATATGAAATTTAAAAATCTCTTCAAAAGGCACATGTTCTCAGATTCCTAAGTCATTAGTTAGTTTTGTTTTCTTTTCCAGAAGAACCAGTAGTAAAAAGATTAGATTAGATTAGATTGTGTTTAAATGAATGTGAGCCTCCCATTTGGAATCAGTTGTGTAGCTAGAACCCAGCTGAGCAGAGCAAGTTCTTTTGGAAAAGTAGCCCCTGCCCTGGGGACCTCATCCAAGTCTTGACGGTGCAGACAGAAGTGGTGATCAGACTTACTGCCACCACTTACATGTTGAGCTAGAAAAAGAAGGGCCCACATCCACGGGCTACCGCCAGGCAAGATATCTTTCCATGCAGGATAACCTCCACCTATGGGAGAAAGTCCCACCTTTCCAGCTGCCTTTTTCCCTCTTTAACTTGATTTTCAATAAGTGTTGAGAATAGGGAAAAAGATCTGGTTTTATTGGCTTGAATCCCTTCACCCCATAGTGATGGCCCCATTCTCCAACAAATGCTAGGCACCATCTGTGTACCAGGCCAGCCCTCCCCTGGGGACCACTTGCTGTAAGCTCCCAGTGACTCTGCCATCCTGTGTGGTTTACCCTGAATGCTTCAATTAAAGGCTAAGGTGAAACCTCCAGGTTTATTTATAAACTGCATCATTTTTTCTCCATTTTTTTTATCTAAAGAGGAAAAAAACAGAAAAAGGGTAGAGATACTACAGAATTTCCCAAAAAGATAAACAGTAAGAAATCACTAGTTGATAAATTACATATTGTCCTGGAAATAGTTGTTCAAGTTACAAAATTAGAGCATACAAAGTGGACACTCAAGCAGTGAGACTGCAAACAGATCTGTTCAAAAACCCAACAAGAACTTAGAAATATGGTTATCAATCCTACACACTTAAATATACGTGCAGTTATATCTTTTATAGCATTTCCTCTCTTTGTTACAATAGCAATTACATATTTTTTTAATTTCATTTAAAGAGAAAAAAAACAAAAAAGAGTAGCAACAATACAGAATTCTAAATGAAAAATAAACTAAGAAATCACTAGTTGATAAATTACATATTGTCATCTTGGATACAGTTGTTCAAGTTACAAAATTAAAGGACACATAGTAGATATTCAAACAGTGAGACTGCAAACAGTTCTGCTCAAAGATCCAACAAAGATTCAGCGATATGGTCATCTATTTTACACACTCAAACATATAAACTGCATCGTTTTTGTGAGATAGAGATGATTGCTTTCATGGGCTCCTGTGACAAGTAACTTTAAAATGCATTTTTTATTTTAAAGAGAAAAAAACAAAAAAATCAAGAAGCAAGCAAACAAAAAACACCAGTAAAATCAAAATGATGACAACAACAACAAAAAAAATGGCTATGTAGGATTTCAAAACAAGATGGTAGAAATTTAACAATGGTTGTTACATTGCATACTTTTATCCCCAAAGTAATTGCTCAGGTTACCAGATACAGGCATGCACGATTGATCAAACAATGTAATTTCCCTTTAAGTAGTTTCTTTCCCTATTACTATATCTGTTGTAACACTGGGATTTTATTTCCTCTTTTTAGTCTCTTACACTAGTCTCTTACAGGGCTTACACATGCAACTAAAATTCTTTGTTAAGATTGTTTTCCTTCCTGCTACCTGGGTGGAAATCTTTACTATTGTAAAGGAGGGGCGTTTCCACAGCAACGTATGATCTGAGGTGTCACGTGTTGGGGTGGGTGGGGGCTGTAGAAGCTTGAAACACACCTCACTTGGTTTTCAATCACAGGCCATTACTCAGTTCCCAGTTCTCTTTCAGACTCCGGCTTGAAGGGGAGGACAATCATTGGCGTCTCCTAACAGTTGCTCATTTCTCTTTTTAACAAGGGGAGAGTAACCCTCAGGCCAGGACTTCCAAAACAGACTTGGCCAGAATTAGTGCCGGTTTTGGTTTGGTGTGGTTATTTATTTTATGCTTACCATTGCTAAGAATACTGGTGCTGTCTATAGTCGCGATGTTAAAGTTTCCTAATAAATAAAGCTGATTTACATTTTAAAAAAAGGGAATTGATTGTGGGGAAAGCAAACAATAGTTCCAGTGACACGCAAGTATTACAACAAATCACAGAAGTAGTTTGTGGGAAAGCAGAATGTGAGAGTACTTATAGCAGAGAGAGCCTACTGTGTAGAATCTGCCCACGATGGACTGGTACCCAGCCCCGCCTTTCGAAGGAGTGGATGATGCCCTCCTGAACCTTGGCTTCCTCATCCGTAAGCAGGGGTGAAGACCTGCCAGAGATACCATAATGCTATAACTTCCAGGGGGCATTGTTTAACGTGGCAAATAATCATCCACTCTGTTGGCCATGATATTGAGAAAGAATCTAATATTATCTTGAATCCGGGCCAAAGGCAGAATGATTTTTGCACAAGTGATGAGAAAATTACAAAATGTAGAGACATGAACTTTGCAGCAAGATCATTAGCCTTTTTGACCTTGAACCTTCTGGGCTGATTTCCCCATCCATAAAATGAGGATGATTAAAATAGGTATTCTGCATGGTTATTGGTGAACCTGAGGTAATGTATATAATTACACCATTCAATAGTGATCGCATAAAACAAAGATGAGTCAGTCAATAAATAATAGCTCTTTCTCATAGTCCGTATTCAGGGAATTGCAATGACTTTCCATCCTCAAATGGTAATGGCTTTTTCTTTTAAACAGTAACCTCGTGTGCATAGTATGTTTTTCTGTGTCAGGAAGGAAATAATTTCACAAATGTTTGGAATCAAGAAGCACCAGGATGTGGAGACATTTTTTTAGTGCTTTGAGAATTTGTGTTTCCTGATTATAATTTCTGCAATTCAGCTGTGGTTCCAGATTTGAAATAGAGACACACCTGGTTTGTTGATTAAAAGTTCAGCCTTTTCTTTCCGTGATTCTCCTATTGGAAAATTGTTCTATGTATCTACAGACAATTACATTCTACCCTCTTTAAGGATTAAAGGGTGATATTTTTGCTTCCCTCAAAAGGACTTCCTAAAGTCAGTCGTCTCTAAATTTAATGTGAATCACAGTATCACTGTGTGATACAATTGCAATTGTGTGCTAGTTTCCCAGGAGAGGCATGAGTGCTCAAGTGGCCGTGAAAGATGGCCCTTCCTGACCATCCTTCCATTACATCTCCTCCAGATCACATTTTCATAGCACCAAGTCATATTCTGTAGTTTGAATATCTCCTGATATTATAAGGAGTATGAAGTTTTGTTTTATTAATTAACATTTTCATTTTGCCCAAATTTTAGAGTGCACTGATTTTCCAGAAGTGCTAATTATCATGCTCACAGCAGGAGGTTGGCTGCATATTAAAATATTTCATACATGCCCCCTGCTGAGCTCAAAGCTGTCCTCTCTCAGCCGTGCCAGCCTTGGAACGGGTAGGAGGTCCCTGCCTGGTGCTGTTCACAGGCTGGGGTCTCTTCTGACCAGATGAGCTCTGAGTGCCAGCAGCCCGCTGGCTCCCAAGGGAGGTTTAGGTGCATCTATCTTTATGCAGAATCTGTTCATCAGTGCAGACACTGATGGGTGACCTCAAACAGCCAACGCATCCCCAGCCACCCCTCCAATCCTGCAGCTCCGCACGTTGACCTGTTTTGCAGCACATCACAAGATCATGTGACTGATCTTGAACCCACAAGGCCTTGGAAGTTTCTGTCTAAGCCTCAGCAAAGACAGGAGTTCGCAAAGAACCATCCATAGGCATTGTCTGGAGGCTAAAGGAGAAGTGCCACCTGTTCTGGGAAAGTCTCTGTGACCCAGGTTAGAACCCTGCCTCCTGGGTGAGTACCCACAAGGTAGGACATTTGTCTAGGGGTCCTTTCCCATCACATGGACATGCATGAGGCTCAGGACAAGCTCAAGATCTCCGGTGCAAGTTCATGGCCTCACCCCAATTCTCAGGACTAATGCCAACTCATTTGAAGCATCTGATGAACTTTCATCACTCATTTGCTTTCCACTGTAAAAATACTACAGAAAAAAGGCAACAAAAATTACAGAAAACCTAGGAAAACCCGACCCTATGCCAGCACCTACAGACCTAGCCTCTACAATTACTATCCAGATTGTAGTACATCATCTTGTTTTGAAAACACACTTTTTATACTTAGGATTAGTTTTGCATCCCAGCTTTCAGCTCTGCTGTGCTACAATTAATATTTTGTACAATTAAATGCTTACTGTAACACTAATTTTAATAATTACATGATATTTCATTGAATAAATTATGAAAATGTAATTAGCATTTTCCTGCTAGACAGCTGGGCTACTTATGGTATCCTGTGTTGTACCAGATGCTGTGAAACACAGTTGGTATTAAGATTCATGCGAGGGACCTAACCCTACGGGATCCTCAGTAGGCTCTAGAGCGGCTTTGCAAACTGTGCGCCCCAAATGCCTTAACTGCCCCTCCGATTACATCTGCTTGCCCTCGTGTGCACCTGCGTTCATTTCAGAGCACTCTTGCTAGTTCTATGATTTAAAAAAAAAAAAAACCTTAGCTACTATAATTCAATCACATTGCTGTTTAAACCAGTATATATTTAGTTATATTCCATAGCAGATTAAATTTGCATGTGTTTAATAGTAAAGTGATTGTTTTCTGTCAGTTGGTACTGTGTATCTTTCTTGTGAATTGCCTGCTTTATTGCTGACCCACGTGTCCTTTTGTGTCAGGGTGTTTGGATAGCGTGAAGGAAAGGTCACTTAAAGGAGAGGCAGTCACAGTCATCTGGAGATGACACAATGTACCCAAAGCCAGCCCCGTGTGCCTGCAAATGTCCCCTGAGCATTTATGGCAGAGTTGGGGGTCTTGGGTGCTTGGTGGCTATTTCCTGCTTAGCCTTGGGAGTGCTGACACACAGGACTGGGCTAAGGAGATGGAGGGCCAGAGAGAAAGGGCCCTTCTAAGAACTTGAGTGACCTGTGACCAGTGATGAGCCACCCCAGGCTGAGGAGCAGTGAACGGTTCATGTCCTCACCTCGGAGGAGAATGAGTTCCAGGATCAGTGGCCCCCGGACCGCAGGAGGGAGGGAACACAGGACAGCCGTGTTCATTGCACTCTCCAACAGGACATCACTGCGCTTCCCATGTTCCTGATCCAGGAGCCTCTCCCAGGAGAAGATGAGCATGTTTCCCTGGAAATATTCCTGCCTCACCCGGAGCCAGAGGACATTCATGTTTGGACTGTGTGCCAAAAAGCCCAGAAAGGTTCCAAGAAAAAAATCGATTTTTCTATCACCTTAAGAAGATACTAAAAATTCATTCACTCTCTTGGAGTAAGAGGGCGAGTTTTGGCAACTCACAAAGCCTGCACATAGCTGTAAGATAAAAAGACTTGCGTCATAAGAGTGCACGCCACTGCTTCCCACCAGCCAGTAGATCTGTCCATCCCTTCCATGGTTTAGAGTACCCATATCTCCACGCAGACCCCGTGGCCACTGGTCCCACTCTTCTTACAATCAGTTTTGCGCAATTGGTATTTTCAACTGCAAGAGGCAGCTGGTTCAGCACCATGGATGCAGAATTCCATGTGTGTCCAGCAACCAGGGGGCCTGCCACCCCTCCCCACAGCTGAGGCCTGGGAAGCAACTCAGTGGGTTTGAGAATATACATATGAGCAAGTTCCCCACACTACTGCTCTGGGAACCCTTGGAGAACCACTGCAGGAATGGGTCAGGCAATGTACATGTCTGATTCTGCTCCTTCCTCGCTGTGTGACCTTGGGCCACACTATAACTTTTGAGCCCAAGTCTGGTTCTGCAAAATAAGAGTGGTGCCTTCTTTCCAGTTTGCTGACTGGCTTCTAAGTGTAAATCCTGGCTCCTTGGCAGGTGTGCTCCATCTGTACCTGTCTTTCCCCAGCCCTAAAGTGGGAGGAGTGAGCCCTAGAAAGATTCATCTCATAGGATCCCATCAATTATACTCAATACTCAGCCAATCATACACACAAAATGAGTAGAATAAAGCCAAACACACAGAAAGCACATCTCAGCGCCTGACAAGAGCCCACGACATATGGTCTTGTTCTGCTAAGGCTCTTGGGTCCATGAAACCACAGAGAACTTGCATCAAGGTCCTGCAAGGCCCCACTGCAAGCACATCTGGAGCTTGAGGCCAGCTGGCCATTGCCTTCCAGACCACAGCTGCCAGGGAGGCTGCATGAGCGTTCAGTGTCCGGGAGCTGTCGTGAGTACCTCATCCCTGGGCCAGATATCAGTGGACAGTAAGGTCACAGGTTCAGCTCCAGAGCCATCAGACTCAAAGTGGGGCCACAGCGCTCATGGACAAAAGGACTAAAAAGGACAATGGGCCACAGGGTTTGCTGCTGTCTCGTGTGATTTGCTTTTTTAAAAATTTTATTTTAAAGAGAATAAAACAAAAGAGGACAGAACAAAGCAGATCAGAACAGAACAGAACAATGTAAGCAACACAGCACTTCACAACAAGACAACTGGATATCAACAGTACCTACCATAATATCTCTTTCTTTGAAATAGTTGAGTATACCTTCACATACAATAATATCAAACATAACAAAATAGAATAAAATCATTTAAGAGAATGAAAGTATTATAGGGCATTCTGAACCAAATAACAGAAAATGAACAATGGCTACTATAATATCTCATTTTCCATAAAAAATTTGTTTAGACTATCACACATATTAAAACCCAATAAGACACAACATGATAGAACCAATGGTAATAGAAGAACAAAAGCATGTTAGGACTTCAAAGCAAGATGATAGTAAATTAAAAATGGCTGCCGTAATGTCTTGTTTTCTTCAAAATAGCTGTTCATACTATCACACATAATAAAATCAAAACAGAATAAAACCACTCCAACTAATGAATGAAAACATTATACGTCTTCAAAGCAATTTAATGAGAAACCATGATTACCATAAAATCTTATGTACGCTTACCATTTCTTACACTAGGGAGACTATACGGTATTTATACATTTGAGTTTGATTTATTTTGCTTATGAGTATGGTCTCAAGTTGCATCCATTTATTTATAAATATCTCAATGTGATCATTCTTTATAGCTGAGTAGTACTCCATTGTATAAAAATACTACAACTTTTTTATCTGTTCCTCAGTTGATGGGCACTTAGGTTGTTTCCAAGATCTGACTATTACAAATTGTGCCACTATAAACATGAGTGCACATATATCACTGTGGTATGATGTTTTCAGTTCTTCTGGGAATTTGCCTAAGAGTGGAATAGCTGGGTCAAATGGGACCTCCAATCCTTGCTTTTCGAGGAATCTCCAGACTGACCTCCACAGTGGTTGCACCAGTCTACACTCCCACCAACAGTGCAGAAGAGTTTCTTTTTCCCCACAGCCTCTCCAGCATTTGTTGTTGGTAGTTTTCTTTATCCTGGCCATTCTTTCTGGAGTGAGATGGAATCTCAGTGTGGTTTTAATTTGCATTTCTCTAATGACTAATGATGATGAACATTTTTTCATGTATTTATTTGCCATTTGTATTTCTTCATCTGAGAACTGTGTGTTTATCTCAGATGCCCATTTCTGGAATGGGTCTTTGAATTTCAGAGGTCTGATTTTTTTAAATTCTTTATATGTTTTAGACAAAAGTCCTTTGTCTGAGGGACAGTTCACTAAGATTTTTTCCCAATTTATGAGTTTTCCTTTCACTATGCTGGAGATTTCTTTCGACATGCAGAAACTCTTTAATAAAATGTGATCCCAGTTATTGATTCTGAGAAGTATTTCCCATGCAGTTTGATTCTTGTTCATTAATTCTCTACATACCCTTATGTCTTTAAGATTTTTACCTACTTTGTCTTCCAGCAGATTTAGTGTTTCTGTTTTAATATTTAGACCTTTGATCCATTTAGATTTTTGTTTAGTACATGATGATAGGCATGGGTCTAGTTTTAGTTTTTGGCATATGGAGAGCCAGTTTTTCCAGCACCATTTATTAAAGAGACTATTGTTCTTCCAGTGATGGTATTTGGCCCCTTTATCAAAGATAAGGTAGTTGTGTGTGTTTGTAGTTGTGGTTGTATCTTCTAATCTATTCTATTGATCTTCAGATCTTTTTATTTCAGTACCATGTTTATTTTATTACAGTAGCTTTGTAGTATAACTTCAAGTCAGGGATTGTGATGCCTCCGGCCTTGCCTTTGCTGCTTAGAATTGTCTTTGCTATTCTAGGTCTCTTCTGGTTCCAGATGAATTTTAGGAATGATTTGTCTAGATCTCTGAGGTATGTTAGTGGTATTTTCATTGAGATTGCATTGAATCTGTATACCAATTTTGGGAGAATGGCCATTTTCACAATATTTATTCTTCCCATCCATGAACAAAGGATGTCTTTCCATTTTCTGAGGTCCTCTTCAATTTCTTTCTCAGGGTATTATAATTTTCCCTGTATAACTCTTTTACTTCTTTCATTATATTAATCCCTAAGTATTTCATTTTTTTGGATGCTAGTGTGAAGGATGTGGTTTCTCTTATTTCTCTCGGTGATTTTGTTGTTAGTGTATAAGAATGCTATTGATTTTTGAGTATTGACTTTGTATCCAGCTACATTGCTAAATTTATTTATTATATCTAGGAGACTTTCAGTGGAGTTTTGGGGGTCTTCTATATAGAGTATCATGTCATCTTCAAATAATGATAATTTAACTTCCTCTTTTCCTATCTTTACTCCTTTTATTTCTCTCTCTTGTCTAATTGCTCTGGCTAGTATTTCCAGTACTGTGTTGAATAGGAGCAGTGATAAGGGACATCCTTGTCTTGTGCCTGATTTTAAGGTAAAGGATTTCAGTTTTTAGCCATTTAATATGATGCTGGCTGTTGGTTTGTCATAGATGGCCTTTATCATATTGAGGTAAAGACCATCTATTCCAATTCTCTGTAGGGTTCTTATCATGAATGAATGTTGGACCTTATCAAAAGCTTTTTCTGCATCTATAGATGTGATTCTTATTTTTGGTTCTATTGATATGGTGGACTACATTTATTGATTTACATATGTTGAACCATCCCTGCATGCCTGGGATGAATCCCACTTGGTCATGATAATTTGCTGTATCCTGTTTGCCAATATTTTATTGAGAATTTTTGCATCTATGTTCATTAAGGAGATTGTAGTTCTCTTTTTTAGTTGTGTCTTTCTCAGGTTTTGGTACTAGAGTAATATTTGCTTCCAGGAATGATTTAGGAAGAATTGCTTCCCTTTCAATTTCACTTAAGGGTTTGAGGTGTGTTGGCATGAAGTCTTTTTTGTATTTCTCTTAGAATTCCACAGTGAATCTTTCTGGGCCTGGGCTCTTCTTTGTTGGTAAGGACTTAATTACATTTTCAACTTCATTAATAGAAATTGGGTTATTCAGCAGTATTACATCTTCTTGACCCAGCTTTGGTAGTTCATATGTTTATAGGAATCTGTCAATTTCTTCTGTGTTATTGAATCTATGAGAGTAGAGGCTTTTGAAATATGTGTTGATGATCTGTATTTCTACAGAATCTGTAGTAATTTCACCTTTTCATCCCTTATTGCATGAATTCAAGTTTTTCTTTCCTTTTTTTAATAAGGTTGGCTAGGGGCTTATCAATTTTATTTATTCTTTCAAAGAACCAACTCTTTGATTCATTGATTTTTTTGCATTTTTTCTTAGTTTCTATTGCATTAATTTCTGCTCTGATCTTTATAATTTCCTCCCTTCTTTGGCTTTGGGTTGACTTGCTCTTATTTTTCTAGATGTTTGAAGTGTAGCATCAGGTTGTTTATTTGTGTTCGTTCTGTTTTCCTGATGTGGGAACTCAGTGCAATGAATTTTCCTCTGAGGACTATTTTCATTGCATCCCACAGATTCTGGTAAGTTGTATTTGTATTTCCATTTACTTGTAGATATTGTTTAATTTCTTCTTTAATTTCCTCAACACACTGAGTGCTCAACAGTGTATTATTCAATTTCCATGTGTTTGTTGGGTTTTTGCAGTTTCTTTTATCATTAATTTCTAGTTTCATGGCACTATGATCCGATAACATGCATGGGATAATTTCAATTCTTTTGCATTTACTTAAATATGTTCTGTGCATTGACTTAATGCATTTTGCATTTACTTAAATATGGCCTGTTTTAGAGAATGTCCCATGTACTGCTGAGAAGAATGTATATTCTGATGTTGTTGGATAGAACACTCTGTATACGTTTATTGAGTCCATTTGGTCACAGGTGTGACTCAGTTCTGTTATTTCTTTGCTGATTTTCTGTCTAGTTGATCTGTCCCTTTCTGTCAATGGCATGTTAAGGTCTCCTTTATAATTGTATTATTGCTTATTTAATTTTTCATTTCTGTTAAAACTTGCTTTGTATAGCTAGGTGCTCTGGAATTTGGTGCATACATATTTAAGATTGTTATCTCTTCCTCTTGACGTTTTCCTCTAAGTAGTATGTAATGACCTTCTTTATCTCATCAGATCATTCTTGGTTTGAAGTTCAAGTTGTCTGCAAACAGAATAGCTACCCCACTTTTTGAGGGGTTCCTGTTGCATAAAGGATTGTTTTTCATACTTTGACTTTCAGTCTATGAGTTTCCTTTTAGGTTAGATGGGTTTCTTGTAGACAGCATGTGGTTGGATGTTGTTTCTTGATGTATTCTGCCAGTCTGTATCTTTTAATTGGTGAATTGAGGCCATTTACATGAATGGTTATAACTGTTATATATTAGTTTATTGTTGACATGTTATCTTTCTGCTGCTGAATGTTTACCTTTCCATTCTATTTAATTGTCTGCCTTGCTTAGTGGTTTTTTCCTATGTGTATCTAGAATGTCTTTCTAGACATTCAGGGTTGGTTTGGTGCTCATGAAGTTCTTCAGCTGTTCTTTGTCATAGAATTATCTTATTTTTCCATCCATTTGGAAGGACAGTTTTGCAGGGTACATCAGTCTGGGTTGGAAGTCACTTTCCATTAGGATCTAAAATACTTCACTCCATACTCTTCTTGACTTCATTGTTTGTGTTGAGAAGTCTGCTGTGATTCTGATAGGTTTTCCTTTATAGGTGATCTGTCTTTTTCTCTCTGACAGCTTTTAATATTCTGTTCTTATGTTGGATTTCTGGGATGGTGATTATTATATGTTTGGGTGTAGTTTTGTTTGGGTTAAGGCTATTTGGCATTCTATATGCTTCACTAATCTGTATGTCAGTTTCCATTCTCATGTTTGGGAAATTTTCAGCTATTACTTCTGTAAATAGCTTCTTTATATCATTTGTGTTGTCCCCTTCTTTTTCATTTATCCCTATTAATCTTCTGTTGTTTTACTTTGAATCATCTTGTAGCTGTTGAATTATTATTTCCTGATTCCTTGTTATTTTTAAAAGGTCTTTCCTTTCCTGTTCACTAGCTGTAATCTTGTCTTGGAGGTCTGAAATTCTATCTTCACTTTTGTTGAGGCAGTTTTGGTAACTTTCAATGGAATTTTGGATTTCCTGTATATCTCTTTGAATATGCTTTATGCATTCTGTTTGATTCTCTTTTTGCATTGCTCCTCCAATTTTTTAACTGTGTCTTTTTTAGATGTGTTCAGCATTTCTTTCATTACTTTTATCATTCTTCTTTTACCTGGGAGATTATTTCTGATTTGAGTTCCTTTAGAGATTTCCGGAGTTGCTTCTTTATTTCAGTTGGTATCATTTCAGGCATTTCAGGTGTATGGCTTATATTTTCTTCTGTGTACATGGCTCCTAGGCTTTCTTGTGATGGGCTGGAGGTTTGAGATTGCATTTTGGTCTTTCATCTTGTCATGCTCCTATATTTCTGTGTTTCAAGCGATGTTCCAAAGCTTTCCCCAGAAATGTTGGAAAGCACCTCCTGCGCCCTCAGCTCCTGGGACTGAATGGAGGTTGCTGAGCATGGCCCAGTCAGGCCGGCAGGACTTCCTGTGCCACCTCTGGTGTTGGCCCAGTCAGGCCCACAAAACCTCCCAAGCCTGGTCCAATGTTTCAGGAATCTGGGCAGGCATCTAGCCACTGGGAGCAATGGTCTTAAAGTCTCCCCAGGCCAGCGCCAGCACCCTAGAACTCACCTCATGCAGCCTCAGCTCCCAGGATTCGTCATGTGATTTTCTTGAACTGATTCAGACTTATTCTAAAGCCACATTGCAAACGTGTTTGGATGGTTTTAAGGGGTGTTTTGTGCTTATATTTAGTTTTGTTGCAGCACTGGGGATTGAACCCAGGACCTACGCACTGAGCTACATCCCCTTCCTCTTTCCCTTTTATTTCTGGTTTGAGGCAGGGTCTTGCCAACTCACTGTGTTGCTTAAGCTGGGCTTGAACTTGTGATCATTCTGCCTCAGCCACTCCCCCCCGAGTTCTGGGATTACTGGTATGTGCCACTATGCTCACCTACTTGGGTTCTTTTAAGTAAAGTCTCACAGTCATTTCCCATGAATATCACAGCCTTCTGGCCCCAGACCTACATAGAATGGGGTGTTTTGGGACCTCCATGAGAGCCCAAGGTCCAGCCCTTGCCAAAGAGCTCAGATATCTCAGGATTTATCCCTCTCTTGCCCCAGAAAACATGTAACAGAAATATGTAAGCTCATCGGGATGTTTCTGTTATAAAGAACAGAACCCCAGCTTAAACCAGAATAAACAGGAAAGGGAGTGTCTTACCCGGTGTGTGCAGACATGTGTGTGGCATCAGGTGTAACTGTGTCCAAGGACACATTCAACCTAAGCGTGGCCCTCTCTTCTGCTCCTTCTTCACCTCCTTCTGCAACGTCTCTTCAGCTCTGCCTCAATCTGAATTCATCCCACTTGTCACCGCTGCACCAGAGATCTTCTGTGAGTGACTCAGGAAGACAAGAAACCTGCGATCCTTGACTTGGGTCCCCCAGCCCTGGGCCCACAGACAAGAGGCAGTTAACACTGGAGCTCCGAAGAGGTGCTGAGAGCCTGACCCACCCAGCGTGTGTGTCACTGTGGTGCCTGCACCCTACATCTGATCTGGAAGACATGTGCAGATGGCCCCCCAAGCCATGGGACATAGGGAAGAGACAACTCCAATCAGCAAACAAGGCACAGAGATCAGGCCAAGCGGTTTACAGGGCATGCAGTAGTGAAGTGGAAGCCAGTCCTTCCCCGGGCAGCACCAAGTCCTGGTTCTCCCTGTGCTATGCCCTTGTATTCCTCTACTTGACTACGTGCTGTCCCTGTCTGGACAGCCCAATGCTGTCCTTGACCCCAGTCTCTTGCTTTCTGCTTCTGAATGCAGTGGAAGCATTACAGTAAAACACAATTGTCACCTTGTCTCTTGCCTACATCACTTTCTTATCACCTGTATAAAATACCCAGCACCAGCAACTTGCAGGAAGAGAGGTGTGTGTTGACTCACACCTTCAACCCATGGTCAACCTGGGCAGGCTAGAGCTGCCCACAGCCCAGCAGACAGGAAGCAGGGTGGGGGGAGCCAGGGAGAGGGCAGTCACTCCAGGCCACACCCCCAGCAACCCGCCTGTCCCAAGCAGCAGTCAGCTGTGAGCGCTTGTAACCCAGCCACCTTCCCACAGCCCTGCCCAGAGCACAGGAGGCTTTGGAAGACCTTCCCCATCCAAACCCTAATTCCCCCTTATATCAGCCCACCTCCATTGGAACAGCCTGGCCCCCCAATGGTGCCCCTTGTGCTCAGACCAAAGTACTGAGTTCTTAGGGCACCTCTGTAGCCTGTGTTTGCCATTCCAGCCTCCCCCATGGACAGGTGTAACTGTGTCCAACCCAGAGCTCTGTCCCATCCTTCCTCCCGCAAGTGTCCCTGTCTACCCAGGACCACAGAGACTACAGCTCTCTCCTAGGCTGTCCTCTCCCCTCCCCCCATCAGACCTGTCACCATCAGATCAAAGCTCAGGTTCCCATCTCAGAGTGGCCCTACCTACCAGCACCCACATGAGGTCTAGAGGGGCACCCTGTCATCAGTCCCTGGGCAGCTGTACTCTTCCACCCCATGTTTCCCTACCTGGAGGTCTCAGGAAGCTGGATCAGGCCACTCAGTGGTCAGAGACTCCCTGGGAAGCGGGGCAGTTATGTGATGTCTACTGCTGCAGCTATGGAAGTATCACATTTCTTCACTGTGAATTTCTTTAGCTCCAAACATGTGCTATGCAATGCTCAGGAGCTTACATTCATTTTAAGACTTTTTCACAGCTTCGAACATCAATGTGTTAGAGCTCCCTGGGTTAAGATGTGAGTTGAGCCAAGTGTGGTGAAGCAACCTGTAATCCCATTGCTCTGGGAGGCTGAGGCAGGAGGGTTTGCAAGTACTAGTAAAGCCTGGACAATTTAGAGAGTTAGCAAGACCTTGTCTCAAAACAATAAAAAGCAGATGAGATGTGGCTTGTGTGAAAGCTCTGGGTTAAGACTCTGGTAACACACACGCACACACACACGCTCACACACACACACACACACACAGTGTGAGTTGAGGAAGTGAGAACAATGCTGAGATTGGGTAGCTGACTTTGAATTGGTAGCTTTTTCCCTCACATTTGGAAACCACAGTGACAGAAGTCTTAACTGTGGCGTTTTGGGCTTTTCACCTTGGTTTTGTTAACATTTAGAAACAGAGATGGGAGAACTTCACAGTCTCAGACTGCACTTTCTCTTCCTTTAGCACAGAATCCTGACCAGCCTCACGGGAGTGGAGAGGTGACCTGACACACTTTGCTGGCTTTTTAGGAAAAGGGCAGAAGGCAAGGCATTAAGGGGAGGGGCTGCCCAGAGCCCTGAGTCCTCACAGAGTGTCTGCCAAGTGAGGGCACTTGTTGGGCTAATGTTACCTTTAAATGCATTTCATAACCTTTCAGTTTCCCCCACAAGTCACATCAGTCGTCATCCTGACAGCCCCAGGTGTGAGTGCTGGCATTCCATGGATGGAAAGAAACAGCAGCGCAATTAAGCGATTTTTGCCACATCCTGCAGCTGCCTGGGCAAGAGCCAAGTAAACGAGTAACTTTAGGCTGGAGGATTGACCCTTAGAACGCACCCAGAAGACGCTCAGATGAGACTGGCACATCCACTCCTTAGCAGGTAGCCCGGCCCATGGGAGAGGTGCAAATGATGCCTGTGGTGTTAACAACCATGCAGCCAAGATGGAGAAGAGTCACCAAGATCCCAGAACTCATCACCAGGAGCTTTGGCTCCCTCTCCCTTTCCACGTAGAGCTACCAGCTAGCATTATGGGAGGTCACAAGGACATGGCATTGCCCCACCAAGAGAGGGAGGGGCAAGTTGGAGGAGTAGGAGATGAGTGCGTGCAGTTCACATGCAGAATGGCTACGCCCTGCGATGGGAGATGACTCCAGTCACTTCAACCACTGTTCTCCATGGAACCAGCATGCCGTGTGTGTGTGTGTGTGTGTGTGTGTGTGTGTGTGTGTGTGTGTGGTGCATATATATATATTCATGGTCACAGTATGATAAGTTGATACCTGTATACAATGTGTGATGTCCAAGTCAGGGAAACTAGCAGTTCCATCACCTTGAACATTTACCATTTCTTTGTGTTGGAAAATTCAAAATCCTCCCTTGCAGCTATTTTGGAACAAATGATGAACTACTGCTGATTGCGATCGCCCTGATGTACAGCGACACCCCAATGCATTGCTCCTGGCCCATGCACCCCACACCTGTGGGCTGACCTCCACACCTCCTCCTGCTCCAGCAAGCTCTCTGCACACAATCCATGAAGGGAAGCTCTCTGTTGGTGTGATTTTCTGACCACTTTTTTTGACTATTCTAGCAGTCTATGCTCTGTCCTGAAAGAACACTGTATTTGTAGCAGCACCGAGCATCGTTTTTAGTGCCTTTAATAATTGATAATGAGATTAGTTTCCATTATTTGTATAAACACTTTAATGTTTTTTAAAACTTTGCATGGTCTTTTCCCCACCTGTTCATATCCTTCACTCACATTTTTTATTGTAAATGAGCAAGATTCAGGATTTCCCCATATGGATATTTATCCTAGGAAGATACCAGAGGTGGAGCCATAGCTTTTTATACCACAATGCACACATTATTTTTATTGTAGTAAAAATAAACAGTCAGGATATATCAGACCACAGAGGAATAATTAAATAAACTCTTAGATCTCTTTAGAAGATCTCCAAGAATTCTTATGACACAGAAAACATTTCTAATAGAGGCCAGATTTGATTAAATTGCCCCCCATCCCCTTACACCTGGACATCTAGAAGGTAATGGAACACAACAGTTTATTTAAAGCTCACATTTTATATGTATATGCATGTGTTTGGGAGATTGTGACATTTTTATTTTTCTATATATTCAGCCATAATGAGACTCAGGTCAGAGTTTGGTGGCGTTTGCTACTTGCAGTCTGTCAAATAGATTGCACCATTTCAAGCCAGCCAGCCTGTTTTTCCCCGGCCCTCATTCAGTGCTGGGGCATTGCTATCACTTCTTATCACTGCTCGACTAATCTTATTCCAGTGAAAACTCAGAATTTTCCCCACTATCCTGTTGGTTCCGCTCCACAACCATGGAGGGTGGGCTGTTATGGAAAGAGCCTGGTGAAGCTCAGAAACACCTGCAGGGGTCTCCTGTGGATCCACAAATGTTCAGACGTGTACCAGTCCGTGCTTGGCACCATGCACATGGGAGATTCAGGGCAGGAGCTGTCAGCAGCAGGACAGAGCTATTGGATGTATCTCTCTGCAGGATTCATCCAACAGCTCACCAGACATCCACATGGAGCCCTCTTATCCCCTCCCCAACTGCAGGATGCCAGCTCAGATGCAACAAGGCAGGACTCCTGCAGTGGGTGGAACTGGCCTCCCTGTGCCTCTGAATCAGAGGCACGGCTTCTGGGTCCCCAGCAACCCAAGGAATGTCATGCCCGCTTACAGAGTTGCCTGTTTCAGTCACCTGCACCACAGCTTCCTCCGGGGCATGCAGTTCACCTTGTCCGTGTGCAGTCAGTCGTAAGGAACGCTGCCCACCAGCAGAGCGGATAGCCGTTACCCAGGTAACAGAGACAGAAGGTTAACTGTAGGTCAAATGCTTGGCACATTGGACTTGCCATCAGGCTCTGAATGCAAGACGGTTTTCTCAGTCCTTTAGCCATAGCAGGTGACAACAACTTGCCATTTCAGAGTGAGTGATGAACAGGAACCAGAGGTGGCCTTTGCAGTACACCCAGAGCTCAAAGCAGTAGACAGACCAGCTGACACTGATACCTGTATACAGTGCACCTCAGACCATCACTCTGCCTCTCCTCTCCACCCACTCATGGCCTTTTCTGGTCCTCATTCCCCTTCTTTACCAGACTCCTGCAGTGATAGGTTGATGGGGTTTCAAAATCTGCAGATAGAATCTCTGTGCTCCAGGGAAATGTTTTGCTTGTGCCTTGTTTGCTAGTGATGGAAGTCGAGTGCCAGGTTGCTCAAGGAACATGACTGGCTATGATCTGCTAAACCCATAGAGACAGCCACTCCAGTGACCATCCCTTCCCACCCCGTGGGCCCTCCTCTGGTCCACCCTACAAATTAAGCTTCATATCATGTATAGAGTCTTTCAGCTTTCTTTACTAAGAAAATGTTAGTAAAGTCTTGGTGGAATGAGGTAAGAGACCCAGAATACAAGAGGAGAAGCAATTAATAAACAGTAACAACTACATGGATATATTCCTAAGATTAGGAAAGTCACTATAAAATGCTAATTAAAGTGATTAAGGATAATGTGATCATTGAAATTTTTTAAGCAATATATAAAGTCTATCCCCTACCTCAATTAGATATATTGGGTTCACAATGAATGCTTAATTTCCCCTTCCTGGTAAACAGTATGCATTTCAGTAAAACTTTGATAATAACGACATAACTAGCACTTAGTAGTTAATAAGCATAACTAAATTAATTTGTTACACATCCTTTCTTGATGTAAATATTTTTTGATACTTTTGAATTCTCTAAAGTTACAGAAGAAAGAAATCTTTTAGTGGTAATCCAATCTGAGTTGTTATTTCAGAATGGAGAAAATTAGATTAAGCAAGGGTAAGTGACTTTCCAGGGCTCGACAGCAAGTGGTTTCAGACTGGAATTCAGATTGTGACCCCAAACCCAATGCTCTTTTTCTGTTATCATTCCACTTGGAGCTGTACTGTTCTCTTTTTGTCAAACACTAAGCTATTCCACATGTTTCCCTTTTGGCCTTGATTTTCCAGAACTAAAAACTAAATTGCTCCTAATTGTAGTAATTATCTCATCCCTGGTTTCTGATGTAATTAGCTCCCTCTTTAGCAGTATGTGTCTCTTTTAGTTTTATTATAACGACTCTAGGAGCATGTGGCTTGTAATCTATTATGAGTCAGTTCTAGGGATAGTAAAGGTGTAGATTATCACTTAATCCACACACACACACAGGCACACACACGCACACAAGCATCATTCTCCACTCAGTGAATTACCTGGAACTTACATTAGCTTTTCAGATTCACTGAAAATTCAAACCAAGCCTCAGCTAGTTAAAACCCAGACACCTCACCTGCTAATCCCTGGTAGAGTTTTTCTGTGCACTGCTTTTATGGAAAAGGGGAAATGGTTACCCACAAGAGCCAGGGAAACCATTTCTGGGAACGGTTTCAGATTTAATCCAATCCCTTTATCCACAACTATACCAATAGCTCCAGGCAATAAAAATGCATATTCATATTGATGACTTCCAACAGCGGTTCCATATTATGCACCTCCTGTATTTAATAAACCAAGTAAAAAATATGGAAATATTTGCCTGATAAGGACGGAAATTGAAGAAATCTCTTCCTTCATTAGAAAATTCACTGAGAAGATTTAATGAAAGTTTTCATTCCTCTAGAGAATTCCAGTCAATTGACCTTCCACAGAATCCACAACCAGGAGTGGCAGAAGCATATTCAAAAAGTCTTCATTAAAAATATCAGACTGATGAAAAGGATGTTTTATAAAAAAGGGCAAATGTACCTGATTCTCTAGTCCCTGTCCAGGTGATCTTTGTTTCATGAGCCCTGTGCTCGGAATCAGGGCCGGGTTTGGGGAGAGTGTACAGTGCCATCTCCTAGACATGTGCAAGACGGTGAGGGCAGAAGCCTTACACACAGAAAATTCAGAGTGAAGAAGGGGACACTCTAGATGGCAGCCAGGTAGGTAGACAGTGCAGGACAAGCCCAGGAGCTGCACCCAGGAGAGATGCACCCAGGGGAAGGAGACCCTCAGTGAGGCCTGGGCAGAGATGAGGGCTGCCCAGGCGGAAATGAATGGGTTTCTTGAGAAACAGCAATAGAGGAGCCTGGCCAGAAGAAATCTGGTAGAAATAACTCGGGTGGGTAGCAGTGATTATGAAGCAAAGCGCAGGTCTCCTGATTCCACCTGCAAGGCGTGGAAGGAGAGATACTAGACCATTTTACAAAGGGGTGTCTCTTGGTTGCTTCACGGTGAAGACTACATTAGCTTCAGTAAGGTTTTCAGACAAAGCGAAGAGATAATGTTCACGTCCAGCTACCCAATCTTGTCACTGGAACACTTGGCTTGTGACCAAGACGGGGTGGGCAGACTGTCTCAGGAGATGAATCATGACACCACTTTGGACTGCTATGGTTCCTCCCAGGAGCGCTGTCAGATAGGAGGAACTTCATGGGTATCGGGGCCGAAGGAGACCATGTGTCCACTCACGGGACAGAAATGGATGTTCTCTTGGTCTTGGCCTCAGGCCTGCCAGTTGCTCAGGAGAAACTTTGTTTCTGGAGAAGATTTTTTTGAATGACGTGTATACTTTGAGCTCTCTCCTGCAGAGGATCTGACAGCCATGTCCCTGGGCTATCTCTAAACACACATCCCTCTACCTGGAGCACCGCATAGGCATCTCACAGCCTGCCTATCCCTAGCTCTGCAGCTGGGTGTACACACCTGTAATTCCGGCACTCTGGGAGACTGAGGCAGGAGGACCGCAAGCTCAAGGCAATTCAGCCACTCAGTGAGAACCCATTTCAAGATGATTTCTTTTTAAAAAGGGCTGGAGACTGTAATTAAAGATGAAAACCTTGGGTTCAATCCCAATACACCCCCCCAAAAAAAAAAATCACATCTGCCTTCCTCCTCCTTCATTTCCCGTTTTATTTCTTAAAGAAACCACTCCCAGCCCCCAAAGTGCTGACACACTTTCCTGCCACACACCCTAAATACATTGTTCCAAATGGGCCTTGCCTCTGCCTTTCATGGATTCGGTGTGTGCTTTCCCCATTTCCGGTGCCCCCCCACCTCCAGCCGCAGGGGTCGCCTCCTCCCCTCAGCCCTGTGTCTCCAAGGTGCCCCACACCTGTGCTGTCCACCTCAAGAGACAGGGCCCCTCCCTGATCCATCCCTGCTGTACCCAACCTGCCACACACTGCCCCACAGTCTGGAGCTGCAGATCCTAAGCTCAGCCTGTTGCCTGTCCTCGCGCTTCTGCTTCTGCCCATGTCGGAAGTGTCCTCTCTCCACCTTACTGAGGTCTTCAGATTGGATCCTGAAAGCACAGCTCACCACTCTCCTATGCATCCCACTGGGGCCCTAGGAGCAGGAATGAACCAGATCCCCAAGCAGCTTCAGTATCGACACAGTGGTGCCAAGAAGGGGCACAAGTTGGAGGGAAGGTTGATGGCTCAAGACATAAAATCTACCCTGTGAAAAAAAGTATAGTACTTTTCCCAAATGACCTAAATTGATTTTAAAGACAGCCTAATATTCTGTGTACCTTTATTCACTTCACACCACTACGACCGAGTGAAACCTTAAATCAGCGTCTTGTTGTCGTGTTTCCCCTCCCTCCCCTGCCCATTGGCTGTTGTCTTCCGTCACTTCTGCATGGCTCTGGCGTCCTCTTACACACATGGGACTTCCTGTGCTTTGAGACCTCCTCTCTCTGTCTTTGAGCCATCCTAGAGCGCTCCATTCTCCTCGGTAGAGTCGCCTCCTCAGTTCTGATGTCTCTGGACTTCCCGGGTCTGGCCCATCCATTGTTCCAAAGTGCCGGACAGTCCCCTGCCCCAGTTCTTTGGGAGTTATATCTTAGATACAGCGCATCTTCTCCCACTGCCTCCCTCTTGCATTTCTGAGCTGAAGGTCAGGGCTTCCCCGGGGCCAGTTTTCAGGGAGCTGCTGGGGTTGTTAGGATCAGACCTGTCTGGGGGGGCGGGTCAGGGTGCACCCCGGCCTCTCTGGAGCAATGAGGCACCACCTGGGTGTGGGGACTCTGCACTGACTCGGGGAGGCAGCCCGCCCCAGCTCCCATGAAGCAGTGTGTTTTCCTTTCATTAAAGCTGCAAATGCATGGCTTCTTATACCCAGGGGTAAGGTGACCTCAGGGGCAGAGAGGAGAAGCTAGAGAGCAGAAAAAACCTGACAGATGGTCTTGCTCTCATCAAATATGAAATCCAGACAGTTGGGAAGATGAAATGAACCCACTGGGTAAATTGCTACATGTCACTTAAAAATTAAAAGCAAAGAAAAACAAGTTTTTATGAAAAGGAGAAACAGCTATTATAAATGGGGGTGCCTCACGGTTGGAGACATGGAGAGTCCCTGACCTGAGATCCAGCAGGGTAGCCAAGGACTCCCAAAAGAATGGAGCTCCTCAGCTCTTTCAGTGAGCACCAGCCAGAGCCCTATGTGGGAGCCTGCGGACCCCAGCTTTCAGCTCCCCCACCTGCCACGGACCCACGGGTGCCACTTCTCTGCCAGTCACCTTCTACCCCACCTGCCAGCTGGCTGAGGTCTGGGCAAACATGTCACCTCTGAACAGAACCACCAGACCCTCACATTAATGTCGCATGACCCTGATTCTGGGCTGAGAAATGAGAATGTGTGTGGTGCCAGTGTCACCCTCCCCATTTCCCTCCCCTCCTTTCCCCTGGGGCTTCCTGCGCCTACTTCAACGCTGCCAGCTGCAAGGTGAGAGCCGTTGCTGAGGGATGTCACTGTCTCACCCGGGAAGGTGCCCAGCTCTGCAGAGCCCAGGTCCTCAGAAGCTTTCGCCAGCCATGCGTGAAGGAGCACACACTGGATAGAGTGAAAAACCGGCCTGCGCCCCAATTCCTGACTGCTCCAGAATCTCCCCGGTGCCAAGCCTTGCTGGAACAGGCAGCAGTACGTTTTACAGAGCCCCCTTAACCTGACAGAAAAGTGAGAAATGTTTTCAAAGCCCAAAACTCCCCTCATGGCGTGTTCTTTCCTTTCCCTGCCATCAAAAAAAGCCAAGGCAGAAAGGGTTTAATATCTATCACTGCAAATTTTACTTACTTGAAATATTAATTGGCTACAGCCTTCTTTGATTCAAAAATCCTTTTCAGGCTTAGAACACATAAAAGAAGCTGAAGCACAGGCTCACATTGCTCCCTTAGGCGAGCACGGAACCAAATAAGAGATTAAATGAGGAGATACACTTGTTCCTGGAAGTTTTCCGAGTCATTTCTGGTTGAAGTGAGTACTTCACAAGCCAGGAAGCCTGAACAGAAAACAAATAATTGATAGGGCTTTCAGAATCAGCCTTCCATGAGAACAGTCTGAGGAAACTGCCTTTATACTGTTTTCAATAGAAAACATTCAATATTTGGGCCATTTTCTGTATTGCACAAAATACCTTCTCTCCATAATCTTTTCAATAACACTAACAATATTTTTTCTAGAATTCCTTTCAAAAATAAAACAGATTTGATTCCTATTCTTGATGTATATGATTCAACTTCCACTGACATTGGATGTTTGCAGAGCCTGGTCTGAACCACTAAGGGACCTGTCAGATAGAGACAGAGAAGACGGGGCTTGGCCACCGGGGCCTCAGAGCGCGTGTGGATTCAGCCACAACGTAAGCGCATCCAAACACACCCGAGATGTGGTTGGAAAGTGCGGTGAATGCTTAAATCTAAAAAATAATTCATTACCGGACAAAAATCACCACGAATTCCCCTCAAAACGCTCTCCCTGCTTCAAGCGCACTGCCCCGGCCCGTGGTTCTTGCCACTTTCTGCATCAGCTCTGAGAGTCCTCTTTTGTGTCTTTAGCTGGGCTGTCCTAACCACCTCAGTGTCCTGAATCAATTCAAAACCCTCCCCCTTTGTGGTCATTTGACTTTGGGGAAAAATCAGAAATCACACAGAGCCAGACCTGGTGAACCGGTGGCCGAGGACCCAGCCTCGGGGTTTTACGAGCCTGTTTTCCACTGGGTGGCCCTTGACAGTAGCAGTCACCACATAGTTTGTCACACCAATAAGGACACTGGAGAAAGAGGATCCGGAATAGACAGATGATTGACAGGCACGGAAGCAGGGCGTCAGGGGCTGGGAGGGGTGTGGGGGAGCAGAGCTTCAGTTCGTGGCCATGGAAAGTTCTGGAGATAGTAGGGTTGGTTGCATCACAGCGTCAACACACTCAGTGCCTTAGGGCTGTGCACACACATATGGCTAGATTGGTCAGGAAACCTGATTTGGATCACTTTCAGAAAAGGCCACACCACGGTTAAAGCCTGGCCTCTTCTCACAGACAGCATCACTCAACACGTGACCGTCCCCACCTTTTCCCCCAGTTGCGTGGCTGTCACAGACTTGTACTGTGAGATTTGTACAGAATGCCAAGTCACCAGAACCCAGACTGCATTCCCAGCCCACCAACCCCACTCACCAGGAGAAACCACCTTTGCTAGAATATCCAATCCTCTCTGATGTTAGAGACCGTGAAATGCTCAGTCCTGGAAGATGATAACCTTGGGCGAACTCCATGACGTTTGAGCCACTGAGTGATCCCTAAATACAGACGACGCTGCAGGTGGGTGAACCTGTGGTGATGCTGAGGCCGCCTGTCTTCTCTCAGCTAATTGCAACAGGAAAATGAAAACCTCCTGATGAGTTCGGATTTTTTAAGAACACCTCATTCGTACCCACTTCCTCTACGAACACTAATTTTTTTCTTCTCTCCAAACTAGATATTCATCTTTGAGAACAACATCTACTACTGTGCCCACGTGGGCAAGCAGGCCATCCGCGTGGTCTCCACGGGGAAGGAGGGCGTCATTTACAATGGGCTCAGTGACTGGCTATACGAAGGTAAGGCTCTCGGCAGCTCAGGGCCGGAGGTGCGCCCCTGCCCGACTGGTGCCACTGTCACTAGGCTGGGGCTTGGAATTTTTCTTTGATTTTAACATAGACTAAACTGCAATTTCTTGAGGTTTGGCCAAGTTGAAAAGACTCTATTGGAGCTTCAGGGGACCTCCACAGGGGGCTCACAGGTGGCAGGTGAGGGGACATCTCTGAGCCCCTCAGTTCTCGGAAAGGCAAGAAGTAGCCAGTGGAGTAAAGACCCTGGAGTCCTGTGGATGTTGTCCTTGAAAAAAAAAAAAAAAAAAGCCTATTTTCCAGAAACAATTAGCAAACTTGGTTCTATGTGTCCCTGACATTTGAAATGCATGACCAGCATCTTTGTCCCACATTCACGGGGCTCGGTGTCTGAGTGGCAAAGGCAACCTTGGGCAGGTAGGGTGCTAAGTGGTTCAGAAGGACCATGGGGCCACAGGGACCCAGGAAGGTGAGCCAGCCAGTTACAGTCCTTCCAGGAACTCAGCCTGCTCAGCTGAGGGTGGGACTCATGTGCTGGACACTCCGTACCCTCGGGATTTAGGTGAAATCGCAAGCAGAGCATGTTTCACACATGATGGAGGAAAATGGCCAGTTCATTCGGATTACAGTTGTTCCTTATAATAAAAAAAAAAAAACTACTGTAGTCATAATAAATGTGGTTACTATTTCTGTAACCTTTTCCACTGTTATTTTTACTGTATGGGAAGGGGAGCTGTTTATAAAACCAAAAGGCACGGGTGTCCGGGCAGCATTTCACAGGCTGCCATCCCTTCCCACCCCACATGGAATCCGTATGCCTGGTGAGCACCCAGGGCCACAGGGAAAGGGCCTGAGTCCGGCAGCGGAGCCTCAGCTTGCCCTGCAGCTGAGCTCCTTTAAAATCCATAGCCAGGGGATCAAAAACATCGTTTTCAGCATCTGCTTAATGAAATAAAACACTCATTGCTTTGCCATTCACTTTAAGCTTTTGCTTTAGCAAATCCATTGAAAGGGATTTTTTTTCTTCAAACCATTCACATCACAGAAATTGTGTAGATATAACAGGGCCCCAGATATTTTAAATCAATCTCAGTGATGTGGCAGCTTAATCTACTTAGTGTTGTTCCCAGGAAGGTTCCATGCACTGATGCTTACATTTCTGCAGTTAGGAGTCCAAGTGCCCTGGAGAATTTTGCTTCCTCCTTTAGAAATGGGAAAGTTTTGCTTTTGCCTAGTAGGTGACTTAACAGGTTTATCCTAGACCCTACCTTTAAAGGGATGGCTGGGCAGAAACTGGGGAGAATCACGGTCTGAAAGCATTTGTAGTCACTGATTGCTTAGTGACAGCAGTGTGGAGAAGGGGCTAAGGCACATACATGCCAAACGGCTCCTGCCTCTGTCAGAAACTCCACAGCAGATTGCAGTATGGATTTGCTTTGTTTCCCAAAAAGGATCTCGGAAAAAAATTGAGCGTCGCAGGGTAGTGGAGACCAGGTAGGAGCCACAGGAGCTGCAAGCATCTCCGTCCCTTGGGCTGAGAAACCCACGACCAGTGTGGGGAATGCTCCTGCAGTTCGTGGAGCAGTTGACACATGCCTATCATGGGCTCAAGGCCGACGCGAGCTTAGAGCCATAGACAACCCTATTCCAAGAGTTCAGGGTGACCAGAGAGGGGTTTTAATGAGCAAACTGCGTATCTATTCTCTTCTGGACAAATATTTAGAATTCTATAGAATTTTGACTTTAATATAAAAATAAAGACAGAACAATAGTATCTTTGACTGCTTTTAGTCTTTTTAAAGTTGGTTATCCATAAATGTAAAATGTGCCTCCAGTGTTTTGAAATTCCTGAAGGAGGGTCCGGCAAAGAATTTGCTCTTTCATGCAAGGCTTGATAGTAATTTCATAAGGAAGTAAATATATAGGCAAAGCACCAATCGTGAGGCTCCAAATTTTTCTGAAAGGTCCTTTGTTGCCATGGTTACAGGGCTGGTGTATTTTCTAGTTGCTGCTTTTGTGTGTGAAGTATTGTCAGCTTATTTCTATCCTCCACATGAGATATGGGGGTGTAGCATAAAATTTTTGACCCATAGTTTTCTCATAATGAGACTAAGTCATTAAATGTTTCCACTGACCAAGGAGCCCTCCATTTGCAAACAGCATAGGCCTGGTCCAAAGCCAATACAAGAGCTGGGTGTGATGGTGCACACCTGTAATCTCAGCACTCTGGGGGCTGAGGCAGAGGGTCACAGATTTGAGCCCAGCCTGGGCAACCTGATGACTTAGCAAGGCCCCATCTCAAAGTGAATGATAAAGAAGGGAGAGGTTGTAGCTCAGTAGGAGGCCCTGGGTTCGACTCCCAACACAAATAGAAGTCATTCAGGCACACAGCGCTGTGGTGGTGGCCAGGCCTCTGGGGAGTTAGATTTGCTGGGTCTGTAGGAGGCTTCAGCTCATCGGAAACGAAGGTGGGGGTGGGGCTGTCAGCGAACTTGAGAAGCTTCTAATGAAGTAGAACATGGAACCATCCAAATGGAAGGACATATTTGAGAAAGTGCCCTGAAGGGTATTTCTGTCACTTGTTTACAGTCTGGTTTGGTATGGATGACACTGGTGATGGCTTGGATCTAAAAGATTCCCTGTCAAAGCACTGATGGCCGAATGTGCTCTTAGGAGATGGGTCCCAGCTGGAGGTGGTCACTGAGGTGTGACCTGGAAGGGTGCATTGCCGCTCCCAGCTCCTCCCTTCTCTCTGCTTCCTGGTTCCATGGGGTGAGCTGATGCCCTCCACCATCCCTACCACCTGCCATTCTGCCCTGGAGCCAGCCAGTCACGGTTAGTCAGTCCACTACAAACCATGAGCCCAGACAAACCTCTCTTCCTCCACATGAGGATGTCAGGTGTTTTGTCCCAGTGAGAAGAAAACGACTGATGCAGATTCCAGCGCTGAATTTTAACTTTAGTCCAAAACTTACAGCCACTTCACACCTGGGGTCAACCCAGAAGACCTGCCTGCCAAGCTGAGCAGCCTCAGTGAAAGATGAGAAACATGTTCCACACTGCGCCTCCCCAGCTCCCCCAGCTTCACCCCCTCCCCGCCTGGGTCTGGGGTCCTTTCAGGGCATCCAGACTGCACTGCTCACTCATCCCACCCCCGCTGCCTCCACTGATCTCCTCTAGCCTCACTGGCCTTCTCCCCACTTCCGGTGGTCATTCCCAAGCCCCATCCACTCCGGGGTCCGCAGCCTGTGACCACCCAGGCCCATGATGCCCCGACCTGTGTTCATCTGCCTGGGAGCCTCTGAGCCATTATCTCCACCCCTCGTGCAAACCACCGCCTCTCTCTGAGGACCAAGTCCAAGCACTGAGCTCTTTGCCCTTTGCTGCACAGCACTGCCAACATACAAAGGTTAATCCGGGGGAGCCAGCCAGCTTTGGGTCTGCTCTGCAGTCTTTAAATAGCTTCTCAAAGCTTCTTTTCTTCCCCAGTGCTGGGGACAGAACCCAGAACCTTCACAATGAACTACATCCTTGACCTACTTATTTCTATTTTGAAACAGGCTTACTAAGAGTCTCAGGGTCTTACTAAGTCCCTAAATTACTAGGCAGGGCATAAACTTGTAATCCTCCTGTCTCAGCCTCCCGGATTACCACAGCCAGCTTCAAAGTACCTTCTGGAGTCAGCACTAGTGACTTCAAGGTTTTCTATTCTAATGAAAGGTCGGGTAGGTAAATCCTAGTTACTGACATTTTACGCCTTATAATTTCAAGTATTCACAGAGGCAAAGGAGTTGGGGGAAACAGCTACAGAGACTTACAAGTAGCTTGACCAAGCCTGCCTCCCACAGGAATATGTACCCGAGAGGAAAAGGAACACTTGTCAGTTCACCCAGCTCACGCCAGGTGCCCCAAATCCCGCAGGGGCAAACACAACGGCCAGGTAGCATTCTACAGGGGACTTGTCTGTTGGTTTTAACTGAAACCTGTGGCACATTGCGCCCTTTGTGTCTGCCATACACACCGGGCCCCGTGTGCCAAGGGCCCATCTCACGCTCTCATGCTAGTGGTGAAGAGACCAAAGCCCATTTGGACCACGATGACTGCTGCCACCTTCTGGTAACTCCGGGGTCTCGGACGGTGAGGGAGGGTCAGGCCTCGCCTTGTGCTATTTTTAACAGTCTCCCCACCCCGGACCTATACTCAGAGAATGGTGTTTGGAGCATTAATGGACCGCAGACTCCGCTCTGATGTACATTCTTGACTGGGCTCTTCAGACTGTCATCTGTCTCTCAGTACCTGGTTAGGGCACATCTGTGGCTAGTCAATTTCACTCAGGTCGTAGGTTAAAGTGGGATTACACGGCCATCACGCACACTGCTGGCCAAGCCAATTGTGGGGGTGGGGACAGGGTTCTGAGGACTGAACCCAGGCCCTTCTCGGTGAGCTACATCCCTGGTCCTTTCTCTCTTTTTTCTTTTGAGAAAGGCTCTCACTAAGTCACTAAGCAACCCAGGTTGAGCTCAGGTGAGGAATTCTGCTGCCTCAGTTTCCCAGACTGCTGGGATTACAGATGTGCACCACCATACCCAGCTCAAACTGGTATTTTAAAAGCATATCACAGGTCTAGTGGTACAGTGAAACTTTGAATACTGTTCAAATGCGTAAGTTCCATCCGAATCATTAATTTGTCACTCTTTGGAACTTCCTAACCATCTCTGCTTTTCATGATGGGAAATGCTTTTTAAACCAGGAAGTCGCAGTCAGTCAATGGGCGGAATCCTAGGGCTTCTTTACCAGGCTGTGGGGAGGCTGGGCTCTGAAAACGGAAGCAGGCTCTGCCGAGTGTGCTGGTGTTAGCCGGCAGCCCCTCCTCCCCAAGCTCTGTGACTCGGGGTGGAGATGTAACTTCTTCTGTCTTGCGTGCAATTGGATCTCAGCAGTGCTTGTCCCCTAAGGTCAAAGTGTAAGTGAGGGTGAGCCAGTGCACGCAGAGAGTCTCAGAACAGCAGGACCCGGTATATTCTGAGCTGCGATTTTCCCTGGTAATCTCCAAACCGTGTGAAATAGGAAGGCCTGCTCCACCTTCCCACCGAGGGCTGCCGGGAGTCAGGAGCATCCCTGTGTCATCAGCGACCCCACTTAGCATCTCAGCAGACCATGAGGCTGGAGTCCTCCTAGGCTCTTGGCTGCAGTATGTTTACACAGAGACGTGGATGGGTCCCAGGCCAGCCTGCAGAGGCTTAGGACATCGTGTGGGACTCTCTCCAAAATCTCTTCTCCCTCCTTCCGGGTGTCTCTGCCCCTGACACCCCGCAGAGACAGCTGCTTCCCTTTCTCCCTGAAGATCCTGAAACTCAGCAGAAATGACGCCTTGTGATTGCGTGTAGACGTTAAACACTTTCAGCAGCTACACTGGCTGCATCTGTAATATCTAAGGAGAAAATGAAAGTGACGGTCACCATGAATGCATCTCAGTGGCACTGGTGTGGACAGCTCTCAGCCCTGCAAGGTGCCACGTGGCAAGCACTGGTTGAGTGAATAGCGATGGTGTCAAGCAGGAGCTCAGTGCATTCCCTGTCCCTGAATGGCACTGTCCCTCTCCAGCCCTGTCTCCAGTACCAACTGTGTCCTTCAATAACAGCACGGAGGATTAGAATCCTGTAGAGATGTGGAGGAGGAGCTGGAGGGCATTCCATAGAGACCTCCTTGGCTCTGCCAAGCACAGGGAGCAGAGAACCAGTGGACCTGCAGCCCTTTGCTTTGTCCTGTCCAGCAAGGGGTGGGTTCCGATGTCTCCGCATTTGCACAGGCATCATGAGAAGGATTCGTCGCAGCAGAAATTGAGGCTGTCGAGGCATCTCATGGACAGTAATAGCCATGTCCAAATCCTCACCATGACTGAGAGTCTCCTTGCAGTCACTGGCCCCCAGCATCCATGCTGGCCACCTCGTGTGTTATTAAGTGTTGTCAGACCCCTCTCTACTACCCCTGCCTTCCCTCTCCCCACATGCTGCCCCAACCCCAAAGTTTAGCCACGGGTCCAGCTTCAGTGAGCACCCACCTGTCCTGAGGTCACTGCTCAGGATGACACAAAGTGCACTGACTTTACTTGCACCCCTTCCACCTGTGCTTTCCTGAAAGCATCACAGGATTATTGATTCTGTGGTCACAAGGCCAGACTATACTGGCCCCAGTACACACATTAGCACCCACTCCCTGGAGGTGAAACGCCCCTGAGTGACTAGCTTAGTCTCAGTAGCAAGTGACTTCCAAAAAGGACCAAGTATGAAACACTTTAGGAGTCGCAGGCCATGTGGTCTTTGTTGCCACTCATTCCTGCTGTCATAGCACGAAAGTAGCCATGGACCACAAGGGACAAATGTCATGGGTGCCTGTATTCCAATTAAACTTTATTTATGGACAATGAAATTTGAACTTGATATAATTCTCCTAAGTCATTAAATATCCTTCCTTTTCATCATCCATTAAAAAAGCACACAACCAGCTCTCCTTGGGTCACAGAAAACAAGGCAACAAGAGGGATCCCCCCCACAAGCCCCAGCTTGCAACTCTGATTAGTGTAACCGTCACCTTAAGAGCGGTGACTGCTGCCACCTAAAGGCTTCAGTGGCTGGATTTCTCCTACTCTGATTATCTGGATCAAGATGGTTTATGCTGATAACCAATCGTTTCAGACCACGTCTCTGAATAAATCCAAAGCAACTGGAATAAACCTTAAAGGCAGGAATGTGTCTAAATCTGTACATTTCCCACAGCACCAAATGAATCTCCGAGTACCTGACCATGGGTTTGGTGGGTTAACACAGAGAGAAATGTGTTCCGGAACCCTCCTGAGGAAGTCACACAGGCCCCTCCTCGCTGTCCCAGGACTTGCTCTTCCACATGTCTCCTGGGCATAAAGACACTTGGTGGTAGAGAAATCAGAGTGGCCATTACCTTCACTTTGATTACAGGTTTCATCTTTGACCCCCAAGCTCGAGGAAGTCAAGTGGCTCTGGGGACAGTGGCAGCTCCCTGCTCAGAGCTCAGGGTTAGAACCGCAGCTGACAGACTCTGCCTAGACTGTGTCCCTGTCAGTCTGACGCCTCAGTGTACCTGAGTGAATGACCTTCATGTGACCTTCATGTGAGTGCCTCTCCCACGCTAGGCCCGTGACTGACAGACTCACTTCACCCCTCAGGAGCCCCAGAATGCACTGCTGCAGGGACCTGGGCTTGCCAGTGATCTGCGACCTTCTCTGGCCACATAGTTGGGGAGCTGCCTGCTGCCTGTCCAGGGTGCCTCACCATGCTTGTCCATTCTGTGCACAGAGACGAGGCAGGATCAATATTCACATCAGGTGGGACTTGCCCTCTGGATGGGGCCACTCGGCACAGCATCTCCAGCCACCTCAGTCCGGGAAAACCCTTCTCACAGTTCAAGTTAGAGGACAGGCTGGTTTAGGTCACCAGAAATCCAAACCTGAGCCCTCTGGCGCAGCACCCACGGCCTCTGGAAGAGAAGGCAGGGTGCTGGTTGCACCTGGCCTGGGACTTATCTCCAGGGGCTACGTGAAAGTTGCTGCAATCCTCCCTCCTTGCTCCCCATGCTCCGTTCCACCCCTTTAATCCCTGGGGTGTCCAGTGGTTCACTGTTTAATTTCTGTTCCTGCCTCCTGCGCTGCAGAGCTCAGGCCAAAGGCAGCTAGCTGTGTAGACTACAGGGGAAACACACTGTCCAGCTAGGATAAAGTGCAGTCCTCGCGTTCTTGGGGTAACACTGCAGCAGTCCTGGCCTGTAAGAGTTCCCTGGCGGGAGCTGAAATAACACTAAGGTAGACACTGACAATGGGCAGTGTTCTGCATTAGGTGTTTAGCCATAATCCTCAGGCGCCTGGGACAGCGGCAAGTGCCTGCTGTGTGAATGCAGCTTCTGTACAAGGATCTGTGAGAACCGTGGGTGTGAGCTTCTGTGAAGTCCAGTGCCAAGAGCAGGGTCCACAAGTTCTGCTTTGCTGCCCAGCATTCTCTGCCTTGAACTGCAATAAATAAACTGGATCAGAGCAACGTGACAGGAGAGGCCCCCTGGACAGACAGAACAAGCAAGAGCAAACCAGAAACCACTCTGATTTAAAATAGCATTGCGTGTTTCTCACAGCGGTCACTCAAGCCCAGTCTGGGAGTGGGTGGCAGGGGGACTCTGCTTCTCAGTGTCAGTTGTTGGGGTCCCAGGCTGCCAGGCCTCCCCTATTTGGGCACCACAGCCTCACCCTGGAGAGAGAAGCCTGCTGGAGACTGAATGCTTGGCCTGGGAGTGGCAGGCACTTCTGCAGCTGGCCACTCACTACCCAGAACCTGTCAGTGTGGCCCCAGCAGGGTGCCAGGAAGTAGCACAGCACATATCTCCCAAGAGGAAGAAGACACGGGCTTGAGAACAGCACTGAAGATTCCACTCCAGGCCAGGAGTGTTTGCTAACAGCAGGACACAAATCTGGTGACCAGAGCAACAGTGGATTTTCTGGCGGGATGCTGGAGCATCCAGAATCAATGAGAAGGTTAGAGGATCAGAGGCAGATCCCAGGTGGTCAGGGGAACCTGGGGCTACCCCTACTGTGGAGGTGGGGCTGAAGGGAGGGTGTGGTGGGCAGTGGAGTGCTGTTTCCAGGTCATGAGCTGTAGGATTGCGCTGCAAGTGGAAACGCTATGGCCCTCGCTGGACCATAACATAGCGGTAACGAAGGTCATTCCAAGAAGGAGCTACTGTGTGTAGTAATTTTGTTGCAAATTCAGTTTAGCATTTCATACTTAAGGGATGGCTTAGCCACTTTCTCCTTGCTGGGATGCAATACCTGACATCCACAACTTAAACTCACATGGTAGCCAGGAAGCAGAGGGAGGGGAGGAGCCAGGAAGGGCGCCGCCACCTTCTGGGTCACACCCTCAGTGACTCACCAGGCACCACCTCCTAACAGTCACTCATTTAAGCCACAGCCTTGAGCCAGTCGCCTTTCAGAAGCCCTGCGTCTAAGCATGTGAGGACGGTGGGTGACATTCTTGATCTAAACCGTAACAAAAGACAACAGTTAAGGAGCAATTAGAATCACCAGCGTTTGTGGCCTCTCCAGTGGAAAGATTTGCAAATACATGTACACCTTGCCTGACGCCCCTTCTTTCTCGGCATCTGTAAATCAGTGAGTGGCGTGATTCCCATGAGAATCCATGACAGTTCAAGGCACGTTGTTACTGGTTACCCCCCGGACACTCCCCTCACTTCAGACACACATGCCACTCTCTGAAACAGTTCTGGAAGGCTCCTTTGGGAGTGTTCTTAGGAGCCGTGATTAAAATCCACCTGCACACGGTGAGTGTGGCTGCCGAGTGCCATCCAACATAAAGGCAGGCTCTTAAAAAAATCATACTGCATTTTCATCCACCTCATTCACCAGACCTGTGACTCCTACCTCTTCTAGCGTGTGGCTCCTAGCTCTTCCCTAAAGCCAAAATGACCGAAAAGGGGAATTTTTTTGAATGGATCCCAGACAGTGAGGCAGCCATGACAGCACAACTAAAGCCATGAAAGAGGACTTTCCGAGCTGCTTCAGAAGGTGACGGAATAATGGGATACCTGCGCTTGAAGTGAGAGGAAGCATTCTGGGGCTAAGGGTTAACGTCATCTATATTTTATTATAATATTTTTTAATTTATTCACTGTATTTTCATCATACCTCATAATCCACTTGGACTTGTGAAAATCAGAAAGCAAAGAAATATGGAGGGAAATGTTACCAAAAGGTACAGAAATAATTTCCCTTAGTCTGGAGAAAGTCGCTTGCAATTTATTAGCTTGATTCTGAGACATTCTGACATAGAACGTGTGTTCAGTGGTATAAATTTTGCATTGATTATGAGAATAAGTCGAACACACTTTCACTTTGATATAGAACATTAGTGAAATTTAAATACTTTAGGCTGAAATGCTTGATATTGAAGGAGGTGCATGGTCAGTGTGTGGTTCCCACTCCAAAAGCACAGTGGCTGTCCTGGGAAGGTCACACGGCTGTCAGGCTCATCCAGGGTGTCCCCATCCTCTTCCAGCCACACAAGTTCATGGTTCTGGGTACTGAGTCCAGTCCTGGAGCCCAGAGGTTCCAGCAGGACCCAAAGAAGCTGACTCAAGTCTGCATGTTGCTGCTTGGTCCATGGCCACCACCCCCCAGGACCTCCATGCCCGTCTCAATGGCAGAAAGCCAAGGAACATGATCGCCTGAGCCCTGGAAATACCGAAGGGAGTAGGGGCGCTTTTCCTTTTCTAAGGGCAAAAGATTCCACCAAGAACCTGTTCTCTTGGCCAAAATAAATGCATCCGGCTCTCCATTTAGACAGGTGGTGGGTGCAGGTCCAGAAAGTGTTGGAGTTTCACACAGATTTAAGTTTAACCGAGGATGTGCCCCACTGGGACACTTCTGGAGATGTCACCCACGAGGTGACATTGCCAGCTCCATCCCCACCTTGGACAGAACTTCCAGGCCACTCAAGCTTCCCACATCAGCAACACCTTGCTCATGATTACTCAGCAACTCCACAGGTCTGCCCAGAATGCTTGGCCCCACCATATCTATCCCATGAAAGGGGCCATCTCCCCAGCCACCAGTGGCTTCCCTGCCAGGCTGCCTGCATGTCCAGACATTTGCAGGTGACAAAACGCATTCCCTGAAGATCTCTACAATGCCCATGCAGCCCTCACTCAGCAGGGATTCTGTTTGAATCCATGTCAGGTGCCCCGCATCCGATTGGCCACTGCGGAGTTTGGAGCCCAGGACCATGTGGCCATGACAATGCAGAAAGGAGGGAAGAGGGAGACCAAGGAGAAGACAGGGGACCTTCCTCAGGAATGACAGGCTGTCAGCTAAGGAATGAGTGGCTTGCCATCCATCACATCTGGTGACCCAAAACCCCTCATGAGGACCCCTGCAGGAAACGGGGGTGCTGTGAGACCTGTACCTGCTTTGGGGAAGTTTCTACAAGGCGCAGTGGCACTTTGTCACCCTCTAATTAGGTGGCATGGATCTCCAGCACATTTCTACACTTTTAGCAGAATAATAGACAATATTCTGATTCAAGACTGCAGAGATGAGAATTGGAAAGCCAAGTAACCATTAGTTTAAGAACTAATTCTCTTTTAGATTTTTTTATTCCAAATTTCCTCCTTTGGTAATATTAGCAGAACTTCACTCCCAAGCTCATCCAATGTCTGTCTTTCATTACAGCTGACAACTTGGGATCCTGTGAGGCGTGACAGGACATAAGCTTTTCCTGTAGCAGAGACGTCAACAGAGCTGGGGGAGATGGATTGGAAATGTGTGGTTGTCTTCAAACCATTATACCATTGGGGATACTCAGGCCCTGCCTTGAGAGCCATGGTTCCCATGCTCCAGGATGGCCCAAGCCAGACACTGTCCACTAGTCAGGACCCCCCTCCTGGCTCAGCTCAAACCAGGTGATTCTGGTCTGTCCAATTTCAGACTCTAGCAAAAGCATTGGGGACCTCAAAAGCCTCTGGCATTTAGGGACACAAGGCAGATCCTAACACATGGTCACTGTCCAAATCTTGAACCTGCCAGGGCCCGTCATGCCTCAGCCATTCTAAAATCTCCCTGGGGGCTCAGATGGTCTTTCACATTTGGAGAAAGCAGAGCCAGATGTAAAGGAGGACAAGGAGCAGTGGGCAGAGAAACCGGAACTTGCAGACCCCAGCAGAAGGCTGGTGCACCTACAAGGTGGCCCCTGGCTTCTCAGGGCGCTGGTGCATAGCTCACTGTCTACCAGCCAGGGATTGTCACTGTGGCACTGAGCTGAGCCTGGAGAAATCCTTGCTGAGGGAAGCTAAGGTTGAAAAGGCAAACTATGTGGAGACCTCTCCAGCTGCCCAGAGGTGGCCTGTCCAGCGCCCAACCCCAGGCGATTCTGATTCATGCAATTCGAGAAACAATATAGGAATAATTTGTGTGCATGGAGATTTTCCAAAACACATAACACTAGGTGAATAGAGGTGTGTGTGTGTGTCTATGTGTGTGTGTGTGTATGAGAAACAGAGATACAGAGACAGAGTAAAATTCATTAAATTACTCAAATACTTGCTTTAACCAAGCTCTGAAAGGCTGAAGGTAAGATGCCATTACGGGGGCTGCTGCTTTTGGGGTTCCTGTTGCCATCCCTGTAAAGGAAAGTAGCAGCCCCCCCACCCCCCACATCCATGGAATGTGGCTAAATTGACTTGTGCAGCAGGTAGATTGATAACAAGCCATCTGAGCAGCCTCGGTTCTCCCAAGATGACCGTGGCAGGACACCATTCCAAGCCTTGACCTCCTACCTTTCATGAGCAGCCCCTGGAAAATCACCTAAATTTCCCCAGGCACAGCGATAGGAATTTGTTTACACCCCTCCACTCCAGACGTGCACTGCAGGAGAAAAGGTGGAGGGCGGTCTAACCCCCGCCCATCAGAGTCTTGGAGAAGGTGTGCTCAGCAGCCATAAGCTTGCAGTGAAAATCCGTCTGAGGCATCATGGCAGCACACGGGAAATCAAATCCACTTCTTCCTACTAAAGAACCAAGAGGTGGCGATGCTGCCACCTGGTGGCCATCCCAGGCAGGCTCAGGGGAGTTGATTCAAGGGAATTTGCAAATCTCTCTGATGATAATGCGGCCCTCACAGTGTGTAATATGCAAATAACACAGCATTGATTAGCCAAGGAGCTGTGAGCCTTGCAAGGTAAAAGCTCCAATTGCCTTCTGGCTTGATGTTGGCTGATTTCTTTTTAACACACCCCCCCCCATTAAATTCTGCTCTCAGCAACTTGGATAAAATATTTAGTGACGGGGAAAAAAGGCAGCAGATGCAAAGAGTAATAAATAAGATTTTCTGTGTTTTGAGTGAGGCCATTTATTTCTGAGTAGAGAGCTGTCGGGCGTGTTATTTATGTCTTTTGCAATTTTTCAGGACCCACATTTCTCAGTGTGCTTTGATTTTGTCAAATTTCTATGCAGTGGAAGTAACACAGCATTCACAGGCGCGGCTGACAGTCTGGATCAGTGCGGGGATTTGGTTCCTGCAGGATGATCCTAAATGCCACCTCACTGTCTGCGCTCTGTTTGGGTCCGTCTCTTGCCTCATTAAAAGATGACAATCTGTAGTGCTGCTATCAGTCAGGCAGAGGGAGTTTCCAAACGGCGAGCTATAGCCTGGGTTACCAGACTGCGTAGAGTGTAACAGACAATTCACTGGGGTCTAGTTTCCTGATTTGCATGTGTTCCGGAACCAAAACTAAACACGTTCTGCTGGCACTTGCCCCTCAGTGCTTGATGAATGACTTGGTTTCCTCTTCCTGGAGGTCTCCATCACTGGCTCCTGATGTTGGAGAGGGCTCCACTCTTACTTGTGAAATTGGGAATCTATATGTCCTAGTGACAGCCACTGCTTTCTTCTCTGCAAAACAGGACAATAAAGTCTATCTAAAGATCAATAGAAGGGCTGCTGTAGAATTGTCCCACTACCTGACTTCCTGTAAATGTTCCCTTACTGGTATAAAAAGCATACATCAGCCTTGGTAACTAATGCCTGCTCTTCCCATGAGGCGTTCACAGGCCATAGGGCTTGCAGGGCTCCTATCCAAAGCTAGCATGTGAATGGTTGTAAATATTGTGATTCTGGCAGGATTTACTCAAGAAAGGAAGAGGCAGGCAGGTGAGAAGAGAATGAGCTCAGGGTGCAATGGGAGACTGCAGCAGGGCCCAGAGAAGGTTCCAGAAGCTCAGTGTTTGAGGAGTGGCAGGAGAACATAACTGAGCGGGGTCCTCTACATGGGAACATGTGTTGCTGGGTCTCTGAGTTCCGAAAGCTGTCATAAGATTCAGGATTCTCTACATGGCCCACAGAGTATCCCTGAAGAGAGAGCTGGGTGTTGGACAGGGCCACTGAGATGCCACCTCCTCTGTAGCCTGGTGAGCTAAGAACTCGAATACCAAGTTCCTCACTGAGAAACTCACTCCACCTGCAGCTGAACTGTGTCATCCTGTGCTACATATAATTTTATATTCTCATAAACCTTGTGAGTTTATATCTTAATCATTTTTCTTTTAAAGATCACAAAAAAAGAAGCTCAGAAGCATTTTTACTGACCTGAGCTAGATCGCATAGTAGTAAATAAAGGGGGCAGGTTTAATCCTTATCTGTCTGGCTCCAAAGGCTCTTCTCTTTACTATAATGTTAATTGTTGCTAGGGCAAAACAGAAACAAAACAAATCCAGGGGATGTTTCTTTATTCCTTCAAAATTACTGCAAATACATGCCTTGAAAAATCTTTTTTGGTCAATAAAGATCCAAGAAGACTGGTGTGGACATCTCAGCCAGTCAGCAGTTCGATATTTGAAGTTTTTAATCCCTAACACTGAACTACGAAATTGCACATCTCTCATCTCTATTTTTAAAATTATACAGGAAGCATACTTGGAAAAAAATACAACTCAGTACACTGGGCAAAAAAGATAAAGCAGCAACTGATGTATTCATATTCAAGACCTTTGGATCACAGTTAACCAAAAAAGCGTTAGGAGAAAACCAATCTTAGAAGGATTCCATTTTTAGACTTTCATGTGCTATTTAGATTTTGGCAAAGGAGATTGTTGTTACTCTTACTTTTCACTATAAAAATAAGTGGAAATCTTCTGCCAACTATTGCACAGAGACAGAAGATTCACTGAAAGAACAAGAGAAACATCTGATCCTACAAAACACAATTAAAATAAACTATTTTTGTCTTGGAAATGAGTTCCCTACGAGGGGGGAACACAAGCCCTTCTCTAACTCAAGAGTAATTTCCCTTCAGACCAAAGCTGGGTCTCTTATCTTCTGCTCCCAGAGTCTAGCAGGACCTCAGCCTCTGCGCCGTTCATAGCTGATACTCCTGCGGTGATCGTGTAAACTCAGCCAGGAACAGAACTTTGGGAGAAGCACTGTCACTCTCCATCCTGGCGATGAGGGTGCCCATGTGTTAGAAAAATGAGAGTTTTGCAGGAAGACAACACAGAAACACCATGAGCACCACCGAAGTTACCTCTTGGCACCGTTGTCCCCATCTCTGCTTTTCTGCCAGGCAGAAGAGTCCATCTCACCGCTGAGTTTCAACAGAAATCTGGTTGCTGACGGCCTTTGGACTGCTTAACATCCCTTTGTATTCCAGGAGTGTCAGCCTTGAGTTCTAGGTAATTTTTATTTTACCTTTAAAATTTTAGATCTAAAGCCACAGGCTCTTCGAATGGTGCAAACCGTGATTGTACAGAGGTATAAGCTGAGTCCCCTAAAAGCTAAATAACTTGCCTAAAGCAGCCAGCAAAATTCGGGCTCTCAGGGAGGGGAAGGACGTGGGACTGTGACAGCAAGGGTTCCTATCTCTGTCAACTCCAGCTGTGTGACATGGAGCAAATAAGCCCACTTGTAGACGCTCAGGTTTCAGACCAGCAGTAGTGAGTAGTAACGTCACGGTGTCCTGTGAGGGTCACCGTGCTCTATGTGACTGTCGCCAGCAGCAGTGGTCATTTATTAGACACTTGGTGCACCTTAGCTGTCCATCCTGGCAATGATGATGCCCGTATGTTAGAAAAATGAGAGCACTGGCTCTCTCCTGCCACTCAGAGTCCCATAAGGAAGTCTTTCTGTAAGCCATAAACCCTGAGAAACAATGGTAGCTATCTCAGGTGGAGGTGCTCCGAACCTGACTGTTGATCTGGGGTTGAGGGAGCTTTGTGTGGCTTTGGATATTGTCTTAGTTACTTTTTACTCATCGCTAAGACAAATACCTGATGCCCAAAGCTGGGAAAGGAAAGGTTTATTTCTTACAGTTTTTGGAGATTTCAGTCCATACTCAGTTGGCTCCAAGGCAGGGTGGCATGGCGGGGCCACAGTTCATGTTGGCTGCAAACAGCAAGGCTTAAACTGGCAAGAAAGAGAGAGACACACCTTCTTCCTGCCATTACAATACATCCTGGCTCCACCCCTAGGCTGGTGTAGCACTCACACCCCCAATCCAAGCCCTAGACAATGAACCAATCACAACTGCATAATGCAAAGCCATGAGGCTTGGGGGCCTCTGACATAAACCATGACAGATGTCAACAGCAGAAAAGAGATCCTGGTCTTTGTCCTGTTGACCTTCAGATCAGCCACTAGTTGTGAGGGTTCTTCTGCAACTTCACATGCCAAGATACCCAAGGTGTCAAGAAAGCCCAACTTGGGAGGTCCTGGAATCCCCGAATGCTACATGTCTCACAGGGCAGGTAGAGAAACACTCAGAAACTGACACAAGTGGTCTTTCCTTGGGCACCATGCTGATCAGAGCCATGTCAGGACCCCGCAGTGTCAGTGGCCCCTCAGGAGGAAGCTGGAAGTACAGGGCAGAGAGGACGCCACAAGCTTGGGAGTCCAGCTGGGCTGTCCAGGCTGCTGGCAGAGGAGGAGATGGGCAGGGATGGGGTCCTCTGTGATGAAGTCTTCGGTGTCTTTCTGCATCCATGAGCTCCAGTGACCGGAGTGTGCAGGAGCTGGGCCCTGTGTTGCTGGCAGCATCTTCAACACCCCTGCAGTCAGTGGAAAACTAGCTTAGGACTCGGGGGAGGGACACTAAGGACAGAAATGCTGCCCACGGCAGGACAGGGCTGCTCCACTCTCGGGTGGTGGATACAACCACTGTCGTCATCATCAGAGGAGGGATGGGTGACCTGGGGCACGGCTGCCTCTCGGGCACCCTCTCCCTTCACAGCCACAGCTCCTACAGGGAGGGGCTTCCAGGAGAACCCTGACGTTCCCGTGGAGAAGGAGGTTTTATCATCTGACCACAGAGCACAGCCTGCTGCTCTGTCCCTATCCTAGAAAGAGTGCAAGACGTCCCGTGTGACATCTGATGGCCACGTGGCTGCCGCAGTGGGCCTCACTTGGGCCCTGTCCTGGGGACCCAGAGCGGGTGCTCACATGCAGGTGATAAATGTCCTGAATTTGCTGGCAGGAAGCTCAGTGTGTGAAAGCTGGGGAGCCCAGGAGCCAGGGTGAGAGACAGGCCTGTGTGGTTGCTTGGAGAAGTCTTCAAATCCATGGCCACTTTCAGCCCATGGGACCAAAGTTCACACCACATTCAAAGGTCTTTCAAATCCACACAGTTGCTGTTGGGGTACAAAATACAAATTGCCTTTTAAAAGCCACCAAGGGCTCAGAATTGCACTAGAAAGCAGTATCTGCCATTTTTCAGGAAGAGGGGTTCTGAAAACAAGGGTTCCCAAACCACGTTGCCGAACCCTCATTTCCTAGTTGAGAATCAGAGGCCTAGAGAGGGGACAGAGCCAGGGTCCCATCCCGCGGCCTGTCCAGTCCTCGCTGGGACAGCTCTTGGCCACTGTGAGTGGGTGGGGACCATCTTTCTAAGCAGGGCAATATTTTTAAGGATTTTTTTCTCCCAAAGGTAGAGGTCTCTACTTTGAAAGGCTGGAAGCTTATAACATTTGGGGGAAATTTCTTTAGAAGAAGCATGAGACGATGACCATAGCTGGGGCTTAGAGCAGAGAGGCACTCCAGGCCCCACTTGCACAACCTGCCATGGGGGTCCAGCCTGGCCACCCGCAGCCTGGAGTTGGTCCCCTCTTCAGTGGGGAACCTGCAGGCACTCAGGAGCGCAACCCACTCCAGTGCATTGCTTAGCTAATCCTTGCATGTATCAATTGTCCCTTGATTGTCTCCCTCGATGAAGATCCACTTATACTCTAAATAACTCCTCCACATCCACATGCAATTTACACTGCAGCACAGAGGTGAGAGAATCAAGAGGCCATGTGAGCTGTGCTCTCAAGGCCTGGGTCTTCCTTCCAGAGGCAGCTCAGGGTGGCCAGGGTGGGGTGAAGGGACACATGAATGGCTGGAGCCATGAGCTGGCAGGTGCTGAGGGGTGGGAAGGTATCTTGGGCGCGCTGTTGCCTGTTTGGGCAGGAGGCCCCTGAACAGAGGCTCCAGGACCATAAGTCCTGGAAGCTCTCACCAGTGCCCTGGCCGAAAGTGCAGAGGACAGAGGAGAGAAATGTAAACCAAGATCATAGCTCATCTCGGGAAGGCTGCCACGCAGGCTCTGCTTTACTCCTTTCCTTGCTGTTCCTTATTCCAAACCTTTTGTAACTAAAGTTGGTCTCAGTGATCTAAAATCCAATGCCCCAAATTCAACACCTAAAATTCATCACCGAGTAGTTGCATGCAGACATCATTTTGCATGCTGATGCTGGCTGCCAGGGGAAACCTGGACCGTGTTGGCTAGATACCTGCAGGTAGTTCTGAGGGGTCAGGGCTCCCTCAAAGCAGGGAAGATGCTATCATGATTAAGTAACCTTAGCCAGAGGGAACCATAGAGTTACACCACCTGTTAGAACCCAGCGTTGGATATTTCTGACATCAGTCTCCACCATGTCCAGGCTGCTCAGAATGTGGGGCTGGATTACAGGAGGGATAACACTGTAGGGAGGAGTGTCAGGTTCTGGCTGTGGCATAGAAGCCAGTTTTAGTAAACAGACCTTACCACGTTTTTTGTTTGTTTGGTTGGTTGGTTTTTTTTGTTTTTGTTTTTGTACCAAGGATCGAACCCACAACTGCACGCTTACAAGACAGGTGCTTATGCCGCTGAGCTAAATCCTCAGCCAAACCTACCACACCTAATAGGGTGTGGATCTCAGTAATTTGTAATGAGGTGTAAATGACTGTGGTGGGTAAGCTTGGTTGAGTCAACTGAATTGGCTTGAAATTAGAGAAAGCTGCTGCTTGGTGTACCCAGGTGGGTCGTGGAGATGTGGCCTTGGGTCTATGTCTGGGACTTTCCTCTCTGGTGCTACTTCCCTGCTGTGCTCCCTTCATGCTGAATTTTCATTACGAATGCATCATCTTTCCTGCGCCATGCCCTTCCGCCATGATGGTCCTCCCTTGGAGCACCCAGTCATGGACTGAATCTCCCAGAAACATAAACTTCCTTAACCTCTCCTCCTCTAAGTTATGGAGGGCAGGTACTGTGTGCTAGCAGCAGGAAAGATGGTCAGTACAATGACTTTCCAAAGAAAAGACACTGTAGCCCCAAACAATGTCAAGTGGATTCTGTTTCACTGACCAATGGGGAGAGGTGCCTGAGAAATGTGCCTTACGTGACCCTGCATCACGGCAACATCCCGGAGGGTGCAAACGCAGCCCGCATGAACAGCGCAGTCCCGTGCCACAGCCTCTCAGGGCAGTCAAGAGAAATATATATATATATCAGATAACGATACTACTAATCTCTGTCAGTTCACCAAAAAGAACAGTTTGTGCTTTCACTGTTTAACTGATCATTTTCTCATTCCTAAATCTTATAATCTGAACAACCACCTTCACAATAACAATAACCAATATACTTTTTAAGAATGACCAGAAGGGTAGTACATACATAAAATAGGTGCGTGGTCATGTGTGATCGGCATCAGGGGTGACGTCCCGTCCATAGCTGAGCCACTATAGTTTCACATGGCTGGCATCGCGGTGGGTCTGTCTACCTTGGTGTTACCACAGACAGGGAGCAAGCGCTGTGCTAGGACACGGCGACGGTTAGACTGTCACTAGGTGACAGCTTTCCAGCTCCTTTGTCACCTCATGGGACCCCGCCATGCATGTATGCAGCCTGTCACTAACCAAAGCGTGGTTAGGGGGTACCTGGATGGGTTTGTGACTTCTTCTCTGGAAGATGGTCTGATGTTCTTTGCCTCCTCCAGGGGCTGCTCCCAAAGCCTTCCCCAAACTGTTCTGCGCCAGCCTCAGAGTGTGTGAACTTGGCACACATTACAGCCCACAGCCTTGCCATCTTGGGAACCTACATAGCCTAGGTTGGGGAGGAGACGTGGTGGCCCGCAGAGCTCCCTGGCCCTGGACACCTAAGGCCAACACAGAGGGCTATATGGCCCTCTCACTTTGAGCCACTGTCCCACGGTCTCTGTAATAAACCAGGGGCATTTCCCTTCTTGTTTCTAGAGGAAGTCTGTGACTTTACATTCTGTCTGGAAAAGCTTCAGTTTGGGACTCCTGGTGAAAACTGAGGCAACGTGATGTGTCCGTGTGGGTGGCCTGTGTTGACCAGAAGCAGAAAACCCAGAGAAGGTGATAGAGTATGTGGATGGCAGGGTCTCTGTTTAAAGCAAGAGGAGGGAAACTGAGTCTCGCTGTCCCCCACAGTGGCTGTGTCTCGTGGCCACTCAGCACTAGCTCTGCTCTTATAAGGCAGGAAAGATGAAGTACGTGTGTCCTCCAATAGCGTCCCCTGAGCCAACACAGGGCAGGGAATTGAGTGCACACCAGAGAACTCAGATACGGGCTGTGCTGAGCACTGCACAGCCTCCCTCCTCTCCCCAGCCCCACCTCATCCCAGAAGCCAGCAAGGTCTGGGGAGCCCGACATGTGGGACGTGCATCCAGAACTGCCGAGATCATGCACAGGTCGTTTCCACAGTCCCTGCACAGCCACTTTCCTTTTTCCTCCAATGGCTGCACCATTTTCTTGTGTCTCCACCTAGATGTCAGCAGTGGACCTTGTCCATCAGGCCTCCCAGGGACCACAGTCCCATCCCAGCCTCTCTCTCTCCCGCAGCCCTGCAGCTGGGCAGCCGTTTTCTCCACCCCAGGTTTGAAGTCCTAGCACTCCTGCTGAGCTCAGAAAGCCCTGGACACCTACTGCCCATCCAGCCTAGTGTCCTACAGAGGAGTGTACATCCCTGTGACAGAGCTTTAGCAGAGCAGGGGACAAGCGCTCTCTCCTGAGCTTCGGCCCCTTGCTAAAGCACAGGCGGGCAGCACGACACAGCAGGAAGCTCTGTCTAGGCCCTGGCAGTGACCTTTGCCCTCCTTTTGTGGCTCAGGGTGTTTGCTGGAAGAGCTCTGGGTAATAGGGAGGTCAGCAAGGACCCTTCCACCCCCATGGTCCATGCCAGAGTGTCACCATCATCTGTGTGCTGATGTGGTCTCACCCTATGTCTCCACCCCAGTCAGCAGGAAAAGGGAAAGAGAGGTGAATGTGGGACTGGTCACAGCCCACCCTGCTTCTAGGAGCTGGGAACCCTTGCCTTTGCCCTGGAAGGCCATGTGCCCAACCACAACTTACGTGTTCTTCTGCTAAAAGAACAGAACGTGGGTGCTGGAGGTCAATGTCTGGGCTTTGCCATTGTTGCTCTAGTAAGAACCTCCTGTAATGTTGCTCAGATTTCCTGCTAATTTCTGTGTTTCCAGCCCCTACCAGCCTTTACAGCTTCAATGTGGATTAGAACTGTGGATTGTGGACTGCAGTTGTTAGTGGATGATAATATTTTTTATTACAAACTTTGTCTCCCCAACCACAGCATGGGTTTGCCATGTGCCGAGTGCCCAGGTTTGCTTGAGTAAGATTCTTTGAAACTCCAGTTCTTTAGTTACGAAAGGGGACTTAGCCCAGGCTTATAGACACATTGCTCTATCTCTGTGGTCACGTGCGGTCATCCTGAGCTAGCCAGACATAGTCATCCGTAATTATGCCTGCATGAACCTCATGCCAAATAAGGTCGCATGCTCAATCTCTGGGGATTTCTCTCTTAGGGAACACAAAATACCCGTATGTGGATCCTGTCGTTTCTCTGTTGAGAAAGAGCCACTTAGAATTTCCTGCGTCCAGAAGGGACCCTATACATATAATTCCACATCTGATATTTATTTCACAAGATAACTTGAATGTCTCCAGTCAGTCATTCTTGCTTTTTGGTGTTTTATAGTTGATAGGTAGAAACGGCAGGCATTTATGGTGTGCGCCATGTTGTTCTGAGATGCGTGCGCATCTTGGGGTGGCTAAACTGTGCTAGTTAGCACATGCGTCCACATCTCTCAGGTGCACGGTTAGCTTAACCACAGCACCACGGTGCCCAGGAGAGCCCGTGCCTTGCTCCTCTGGTCTCACTGAGACTCCATGCCCTGTGACAAATGCATCCTCTCTCCTACCCTAGTCTCCAGCAGCCACCCATCCTCCCTCTGTCCCACCCACTTCCAGGTGAGATTGTGTGGGACTTGTCTTTCTGTCCCTGGTTTACTTCCCTTAGCATGGTGTCCTTAGGGCTCCTTGTGCTCAAAGTGACAGGACTTCTTGCCTTCTCTGATCAAGTCATCTTTAACCAAAATGTGCACCACTAAGCACCCTGCTGGGCTCTGCAGGAGAGGAGTCTGGACCCTCCCAGGGGTCCTGCACATGCAGACCCCAGCCTGGAGCAGGGCCGCCACATGCACACAGCATAGCCAAGCGGTGCCTTCAAACCAGCCCGTGCCACCCCAGGAGAACATGACAGAATGACATCTGGGTCTGACTCTTAATCTGTGTCTGCCAAGCCATCCAGAGATGTGAAGACTTCCCTTGGCTGAGTAGCCCCCTATCATCTGGAGCCTGTGGGCCTGATACACAGGTTGGCATGGGTGAGTGGCACTGCCAATGGTGCTTTTGCCAAGAAATAGGGACCAACTGAGCCTGTGCCTGCTGTGAGCCACTGGGTACCTTGTGCATGTTAGCAAAGCTCCCTGTGTGATGCTAAACTGGTCCCCCATGGAGTGGAGAGCTGAAGAATCCTAGCAGGACTTGTTGGGAAAGGTGAGCTATTCATTCTGCTCTGAGCAAGGGCTGGTACAATTAATTCAGTGGATGAAATAGTGATCTTTTTCCTCTATCTGAAAAAATCTCTGTTCCTAAACCACATTTGGTATGTGGCCTTTAAGCAGCTGCCTCATTAAGCCAGGGATCTTGAAGAAAGTGTTCACAGCACGGGGATTTTGATAATGAATGCTGTGATGCCCGGTGTTGCCTTCCCAGTCCTTCCCCCTTAGTTTTTCCTCCTTAATGATGTCCTTAATGAGCAACCAGTGAAATAAGAGCACAGGAAAATAAGAACGCTAAGGGACAATGGGTTCTTGAACATGCAGGGGAAGTAACGTGCCTGTAGACCCGCAGGAAAATTAAATTAAGCTATTCTTGTTTTATAGGGCCAGCCTCTCAGAGTGGCAGAGCACCTCTGTATCTGCCACTGTGACACTGTGGGGTAGAACTAGAAGGAGCTAACGTTTCACACACACACACACACTCAGATTGTTATCTCTGAACTCAATACCTTCCAAGTTTTGTTTCAAACATTGCATTTTTTGATCTGCTCTGACTGATTGTTTCTCTGCACCCAAATTCTCAGAATGGCACATTAAGCACAGCCTTAGGACCCTGGTGCTCTGCTGATGGAGCTGATGGAAATGTGGTCTCCTTGGCCCAGCTTCAGGCCCTCACTCACTCATATTCAGTCAGTCTCTGTCCCCATGTGTGACTCACCCTGACCTTTGCTAAGAAAACAGTATTTCCTCCTGGTCCAAGCGCAAATCTAGCAGTGAGAAGCAAACGGAGGTGGGTGGGAAGGAGCCAGGCACTTCACCTCTCTTGGTCACCTCTCACTGTGCCCATGGATGAAGATCCTGTCCATGGGTCATGTATGACCTCCCTGGTCTCAGGAAAGGATGCTGGGTTCAAAGAGAAGGAACAGACAAGTCATCTCTTGGGGATTTTGCTATTTTTCTTGTTTGTCTCCATCCAACATTCTTCATTCATGAAACTTGTGGCTGTCGGCCATTTGTCCACTGTGGCTGGGAATTAGCATCCTGCAAAGCACAGGGAGGCCCTGAGCTGACCTCCGTTAGGCTGCCCTCCTTCCTCACTCTGCCCCAGGCTCTGCCCACTGGCACTGATGTCCGTACTCGAGAAGTGATTGAACAGAGTCACCGAAAATTGTACTCAAATGGTTCCTATTTTCCAGTCGGCCATCTGGTGGCCTCTGTTACTCACGGCTCCTGCGGGCACCCTGGCAGGTCAGGTGTCTCCCTATGAAGTCACTTCCAAGTCACCTCATTCCAAGCTCACACCTGACAGTGTTGGGACATCACAAGCTCTGCAGACTGGCAAGCAGGGCTTGTTCCCCGCCACACACACCTGCACAGCCCCCAGGCCCTGCAGAAGTGGGGCCGATCTGTGAGACCACAGTGCCGCAGGTGGGGTGTAAGAGCAGTTCCTGCCCTGCCTACATGTGGAACCCCTTCCACTAGTGGGGCCTCATGGGCAGACTGCTTGGTGGGGCTCCAAGTCAGGACTCAGAGCTCTCTGAACACTGGGTCCAGGTTAGGATACCCTGGGGATGCAACTGGCCTGGCCATGGCTTCATGGGTCATCAGACTTTGTCATCTGGTGCTAGAAGCAGCTGCAGGGTCTCTGTAGGCTGAGGTTCCCTGTAGGAAGGGTCTCAGATTCAGTCCTCTTTCCTCCGGGCTATCCAGGTCCCTAACATGACTAAGGGAAAACCTATACCTCATGGGTGCATGGCCTCCTCTGCCCAGCCTGGGACTGTTCTTGTGGCCACGGACAAAGCCTGAGTCCTCTGTGGCCAGTGTGGCCTGGCTCTGGGTCCTCCCACCTCACCTCCCATTGGTGGCCACGTGCCCCCTGGACAGTGATCCAAGCTCCTTCCAGTCAGTTCTGTTCCCACCCAGCTGTGCTCCAGGGCTGCTTCTCAAGTGTCCACAGCCTCTCCTTGCCCTGCATACTGCGGGGACACAGGCAGGATATGGTCCTCACCTACCAGGGACCAGAGCTTCCCATTGTGTGACTACAGGAATGATCATCCCGAAAGCAGGCTCAGTGCGGGTTCACTTACACCACATAGGAGCTCTTTCCATAGGAGACAACCTCTTGAGCTCAGAGCCATGAGCACAGGGCTGTGCTGGGACCGTGACAAGCCATGCTATGGGAGGCTATGGCTAAAAGATGACAGGTTCAAACAGCTTTGGCAACTTCGTGGTATGCCAAGACCCTGTATCAAAACGAAATGAGAAACCAACTGGGGTTGTAGCTCAGTGCAAAGGCCCTGGGTTCAATCTCAGTACAGAAAAAATAATCACAGTAGAATTTTTCTCCCTGGATTGTATTTCAGACACTTGGAAAACCTATGGGCAGTGGACACTGAGTAGCCAAATGCTTATGGGAAGGGAAGGGCTGGTGGGTATCCCTAGTAGGAACCTAAGAGAATCCTGGTTCCTGTCTCTGTCTTTTCTTGGCTGTTGTGCTATATACTCTGCCAGAGAGAATTGAACTGTGTCCTTCTTTCCTTTGGTGTTTTCTGTTTGGTTGGTTTGGTTTTGGTTTGGGGTCTTGAGGATGAGAGCCAGGGCCTTGGGCTTGCTAGATGACCAAGCACTCCGCCATCTACTTCCTCTGCCCTCCTCCCCCTCAGGACATGGCAGAAGTGTGTGCTGTCTGTAGGGCCCAGCACGCACCTCTGGGAGGCTGAGAGCGCAGAGCAGCCTTTCCCATGGGGAGCTCTGGACACAGCAGCTGCTGTGCTGTTCTGACCTCCTCTGCCTCTGTGTTTAACGTCATATACAAATCACAGGCTGGAATCATTCATTTCAGAAGCGCCCCCTCGTAGAGACAGGGCTTTCTTGAATAAGTACGTCTGTTACAATAAGGAGAAATAGGAAATTAACCAAGATATCAATTTAGAAACGGGGCTCCTTGGGTTCAGCTGTCAGACTCACCCTGAGCCTGAGAGAAGGTATCTGGGGCCAGTGAGGATGGCCAGACCCCAGGGGCCATGATGTACCCTGTGGCGTGAAGTCCCCTCCCCTGGGGACCCATCCACATCTCTCTGCTTTGTTTCCCTAGAGGAGATCCTGAAGACCCACATCGCACACTGGTGGTCCCCAGATGGCACGAGGCTGGCCTATGCCACCATCAACGACTCCCGCGTGCCCGTGATGGAGCTGCCGACCTACACGGGCTCAGCATACCCAGTGGTGAAGCCCTATCACTACCCCAAGGTAGGCTGGCAGGGCGGGAGAAGCCTACACAGGCACGTTTATGAGTGAGCAGCAAACAGAAGACATTAACCATTTCCCGTTACCTTGTGCAGGTTCCACCGCTGTCAAACTGAGTTTGATGGCAGATTTGCTTTATTTTAAGTAATTGAGCAACTGTTAATCATTTGGCTTTCACCAGAACCCATATAAATACATCACCCACTCATGACTCCAGGTGACAAAATCTCATGCTGTCAGGAGAGCCCTGCTCCTTCCCAGATGTGGCTTCTGTGGAGTCAGATGGACAGCAGTCACCCCCCTGGCCTGGCCTGGCCTGAGTGGGCTGATGGTGTCTGGTCACTGCTGTGGTCTGGAGGCCTGTTTCTCCCAACATTTCTAGGCTGAGGTCCTCACCCCAAGATGGTGGCATGGGGAGGCAAGGTCTTGGAGAGGTGACTAGGCCAGGAACAGGCAACCCTTATGACCAGGATGATGAATCCTCCACAGCCAACCCAGTGGGAGAGTGCTGATGTTCAACAGTGTACACACACAGAGCTGCTGGCCCACTGGCTCCCTAGGTGGCCCAAAGCCACTAGGTCAATGAGCATGAGTCCCTTGCTGCTGGACCCCTGGGCAACTAGGCCTCATCCTGCCAGAGATAATTGAACTGTGTCCCCATTGGCCTCTGGTGCCACCAGGGAAACGCAGCACCCTCACCACAGACAGTGCTGGGAGTGTGTTTAACATCATATACAAATCACAGGCTGGAATCATTCATTTCAGAAGCGCCCCCTCGTAGAGACACACTACCTTCCAAACCTGCCATGCCCTGGGAGCATCTGCACCTGCCAGCCCTTGGCTGCTGCAAAAGAAGCTGCCAAAAGACCAAGACAAGGGGGTGATCAGGTTGTAGAACCACAGACCAGGAAGGCATTCTGTGGGCTCCAGCTACCAGAATAGCACAGCAGACTCTGCAGTTTGCACAGCAGAAATTCACTTCTCACACCTTTAGGGCTGCAGTCGAAGCTCAGAGTAGCTCTGCCAATTCATTCCTGGCAAGGGCATCCCTCCAGGCTGGCACACCATGGCTTCTTCTGTGCCTTCTTCACAAGGGGCAAGAAGGAGGGCTCTGGTCCCTCCCACCTGGTACAAACACTAATCACGTAATTAACCCCAGCCTCCCAGCCACCCAAGGGACCCACTTCCAAATGGGACCACATGGAGGGTCAGGGCTTCAGCATGAGAATTTGGGGCAACACTGCTGTTCAGAGGGGCTAATGTTGCAGACCCTTCTGAGCAACCCTTTGCTCATGTGGCCACTATCCCTACAACAGGGGGAGATAAAGTCCTCCATGCAGAGTGGAGACACATGGGTCCCTGGAGGCCTCGGCTTGGTCTCTCAGTCCTACCCTGAGTCTGGCTAGATTTCAGCACAAAATGTGGATCCACCTTTGACAGAGTGGGGTTCCTTCCCCTCATCTTCAGCCAGTCTTGATTGGATGTAGCTCCATACTACATGGCAGAGTCCAGGGTTGGCTGAATGCCCAGTTAAATAAGGGGTACCAGGCTAATCCTGCATCATCCCAACACACATTCACATGCGCACACACAAGTGTGCAATTATCTGCTATTTATTTGACTGCCCAAATATGGACTGGTTTCCATGGTGACCCCCCCTCTCTCAGGAGTTGCTCAAATCAGGTAGTAACCACCTGGCAGCTTGTGGGACCTTTTGTTTTCCAGTGAACTCTGAGACAGAGTTACAGGTTGCTCAAGATGTGAGGGTCTCATACCTTAATAGAAAATCAACATATTTGATCAGCAAAGTTCAGATACCTTTTGCCTTGTTGTTCCCACACACTCCCAAATCAGATCCCGGAGTTGGGAACCCACCTAGCTCTGGCTGATTTCCTCCCAGGTCCTGAGTGCTTTGTGCAGATCTGGAGAGAGGATGTCAGCCCAGCCCCAGTCCCCGATGAGGAATTGTCACATCGTCCCCCAGCTCCATCCAGGCCAGCACCAGTTACCCTGAGAAAGGGCAGCAGGTGCAGAATGGTGTGCTGGCTCCTTGACATAGGATCCTCCCCTTCCCACACTGAGCCGTGACACTTATGCCAGTGTCCCCCAGCACTTCCTCTCCTTCCCAGCTATCATGACGCATCTTTTCTCCCCTGGTGTAGCTCTCTTCCTCTCCCATGTGGTTCACCAAGACCAGGAAAACTGCTTGATTGAGAAGGGAAACTGAGCCAGTGGAAGGGATGGGAACGAGCTGGCTTCCTGGGGAGGTAAAGAACGGGTCTGCCTACCCTCTTTCCATTCTAAATGTCTTAGAACTGATAAGCTGTCCTCCTCCTGACTTTCCCTCCCCAGAACTGAGCTTCAGAGGTGCTCGAGTCACTGGCACAAGGTCACTTACCCTTGTCTGTCCTCTTCCTTCTCAGGCAGGCAGTGAGAACCCCAGCATCTCCCTCCACGTCATCGGCCTAAATGGACCCACCCATGACCTGGAGATGATGCCGCCGGATGACCCTCGGATGAGGTTTGTCCCCTCACTTCTGTTAGATCAGGAAAGAATCCTGGTATGCATAGTTCCCGTGGCCTATTCAGGGTCAGACTTGTTTTACTACTGACTCAAGCATCCGAGAAGTAGGTATACTTTCTAAAGTAGCTGACACCAGGAGCACATAATCCCCAGAGGCTGGGCCGCCCCACACCCAGCAGGCCCCAGGTGACATCCAGAGGGTGCCCTGGTCCAGGTCTTCCTCCCATGAAAGCCAACACAACCAGACCCACTGTCCTTTCAGAGCAGTGGTTTCGGGAGTTTCTGTGGCTGGCAGCTCCAGCTCCTGTGTGTGGGGTCCTGTTCTACCCCTGCCACATAGGGTAACTGTGCAGTTGGTGGAAATGATCCATGTTCTTGGTATTATTTGCAACTTCTGGCTTGAGTAGATTTTTGGCCAAATTGGAACTGAGTAAGATCTATTTAAGTGGTATGTTCTGAATATCAGCTCAGGTTCGCTCCCCAAATCCAAGCACCTGAGCTTGGTTACACTGCCCTGACCCAGTTATGTCACCATTAAGCCTTTCTCTGTGGGGCTGGTTCATGGAAGACTCAGAAATAGCAGGACCGTGGCCCAGGCATGTGCTCATTTATAAATCCCTGTGATTCCATCAGTAAGGCTGCTCAGGTTAACAGCGACTCCGTCTGGTCTTAGCAAATACCCAACCCACATTTTGCCACGCCGCTAGCCCCGGCCTTCACGATTCAGTCACGGAACTAACTCTCCATCATTAGAAGCTTCCAAAAATAGACTAGCTGGGTCTGCTAGCTCAGGCCTGGCTCAGAAAGGGTCGTTGGCACTCTGAGTGATGTTTTCCGGTGGTGGCATCTGTTTGTCCTCATCCTGGCCCCAGGTCCTGCCCAAAACCTGAGGCTCCCAAAGAACCCAGTGAGATGCTTCTAACTCTCATTTCTGCAGTGTAAACTGCTACAGGCCAGGCACAGAACCCTAGTGCTCTGTGAAGGGCTGGTACTGCTTTTCTGTCCCTGCCCTGAATTGTCCTCTCCACTCTGCAGAGGGCCCTAGAGAGCTCCTCCTGTAGGGGGGCTCTAGCAAGCTCATGACTGGCCCTGGGCAGCTGCCCCTGACCAACTGGCTGCTGGCCCATTCCAGGGAAGGCTTCCCTCACGGCACACTGGCTTGGGGATGTTGGATCAACTTGGCTGCTGATTCTTTCACCGCAATAAAACAGGGTTCAGATTATGGCTTTGACTTCTCTCCTGAAGATCTGCATATTTCCCTGTTTCCCTCACAGCCCTGTCCCTTCCAGCCTCCTGGGGCCTGGTGCAGCCAACTCACTGAATTAATATGGAAAGTCACCTGGAAAATTTCAGCCATCTGTTAGAGTTAATTGAAAGTCTCATTTAGTCAATTTGGTGATGCTGTTTCCGCAGGCGTGATTAGCTTCAAGGACAATGAAAAATTAGCCTCAGTGAGGACTTGAGGTTCAGGCGTTGGGATCCAGGTCTTCCCCTTGCTCTGATTTCCTAGGCTCAATGCAGCAATGGGATTCTTAAGCAGTGCGGGTTTGTGATGCACAGATCTTGCACCATGTCCTCCTGCGTCTCTGTCACATAGCTTGAGGTTTTTTAAAAGTGAGCACAAATATATCAGAAACCAGAATTGCAAGCAGACACTGCAGTCATGAAGCTGAGCACTAAGACTTCAGTGGTGAATGGAACCTGTGCTTATGAGGAGGGAGGAGCCACAGAGCTCGAACAAATCATTCCAAACTGGGGAGATACTCAGAGGCGTGGCCGGGCCGTGGGGGTGTGTGCTGCAGAGGCCACCTCCCTGCAGATGTCAGTGCTGGTTTAGGCCAGGGTTTCTCAGCCTCAGCACCGGCAAAGCCCCACCTCAAACTGCCCCAGGCATCACGCGCCACCTCTGCCCGGAGCCCATTGGATATTTGTCTACCCTAGATGGCAGGTTCTTTTTGTAACAGCTTGGATTCGCAGTTGATTGACTCTGGAAGTGGAAACTGGAGGATGTGAAGGGCTGATTCATCACCCTTCCCAGCCCCAGCTGGAGCGCAAAGCAGGCCGGGTGGGAGCCCATGCACGTGTGCCCGGCTACCTCTGGTCCTGCGCTGGGGCTGCCACCCGGTCCCCGTGCATCTTTGCTGAATGAACAAATGAACCTAAACATTCACCACAAACATCTTATTGCAAATTCCAAAAACAGATTTCTTCAGTGGCTCTGGCTCATGTCTAGGGACAGTTTGAAGTGTTTAGCCACTGGTGACTTCTACCTGCCTCAAACAGGGACCACTGAAAGGAAGAGAAAAAGGCAAAACTCAGACAGCTGCTTTATGGCGGCGGGTGGCAGGGGTGGGGGTGTTGCAAAAGGCTGACTCTAAATATGAAAAGATCCGGACTGAACGTGCCTTGGACATCTAGGAAGGGCCGATGCAGAGATGCCTGAGTGCCCACGGCTCGGGTCCAGCCCAGCCCTTTCCTCATGACACTGCAAATAGAGTCAGGGCTTTGAGTCCACTTGGGCCTTGGCTGAAGCACCTGGAGGACTCAGTGGGTGGCTTCTGCCCTGGGGAGTTCACTGCCCAGAAAGCTGCAAGCACTGCAGGCCACTGGTCACAAGGAACCAGAGGGCTTGGTCTAAGGAGCAGCCACACTGATGCCGCAGATCCAGGAGAAACTGGGACAACAACCGCAGCACGTGAAAGGGAACCGAGAGCAGCGCCCCAGGGGGCCGAGCGCCACGCCGGTGTGGAAAGGCAGCAGCCCGGTTGCCTCCTTCAGCCAAGAGCAGCAGTTACAGGGCACCTGTCCAGGTGGAAAGCAGCGGTGAGACCATCAGCGCCACTGGTGCTGCGGCCTCTTCGGTTTCACGCAGCACCCAGCCACGCTGCCAGCGCGAACGCACTCTGTGCACTGCTTTCCTCTGCCCTCTCCCGAGCTGTTCAGCTGGGTGCTGAATTAAGCTACAGCAGACAGCCAGGGGTGTCATTCTGAAGACGTGTCGCACGGCGCTGATGCATGTTCTATTCCCTTCCAAGTATTCCATTGAAGAGTAAACAGCTGTGGGCCCTGGACTATTGTCCTGATTGCCTGGCACTGCCAGGTGGGAAAGGAATTGCTGAGCCCCAGACAGAGACGGCTCTGGCTCTGCACCAGGTCACCCAAGCCCCATCGCTGACTCACGGCCCCCACCAGCCACGGCCCCACATGCAGAGCAACAGTTGTGTGCTCTGCTCACCTCCTCTGCCATGTATTTACATTGATACCAAGGGCCAAGGGCCTCAGGGTTGCTCAGGTCTGGTCACTGCATACCTGTGTGGCCTTGCAAGGCTGCATGCATTTGTCGCTTTGCTCTGTCTCAGCCCTGCTCGCCTCCCAGGCCCCTATCAGGAGTCTGGGGTGCAGCTTTTCCCTCTGCATCTGTGCAGACATGGGTTACTATTGAGCATGGACTGATACCTTCACATGAACGGAATTTCAATATAGATGTGTGTATTATACAGAATTAAGCATAAGGGTATATGCAGGTGTAAATATTGATTGAAGATGTGGCTATTGATATTTGTACAGACACGGATATGAATACACATATTTACCTTTATACAGATGTAGGTCTGCATGGAGATTGGTACAGAGACACTCATGATAGAGACAGATACGGACATGGAGACACGTGCAATTATATCGACATATCCAGCTCTGCCCTCTCCCTGCCCCTCTCCCAGCTATGTAAGGGCCTCGTGGGGCCATTTGTGTATGTCCAGTGCACAGCTTCTCACTGTAACAGTGGTACTAGTGACTCTAGATTGCTGCCAATCCCCTGCCAGCTGCCAGTCCCCAGGCAGGCCCATGATATACACATGACACAGTGACTCAGGTATAAAAGTCGGTCATCTTCCAAGGTAAATAAAACATGGTGTGCTGGTTCATTGCTCCTGTGAATGGAAGGCATAGGTCATCAGAGCAGTGGACACGTCACAGAACAATGGGGTCCTCATACTTGGGGATCTAGGCCTCCTCCTCCACCATCACCTTTGCCATTACCACCACGGCCTCCTTCACTGTCACTACCTTCACCACCACATCTGCCTCCTCCTCTCCGCCTGCCCAAGCCTTCTCCACCTGCTCTACCTCCACCTCCACCTCTTATCTAGTGTGCATCCCTTTATGTTCAAGTGTCCAGGGACATGGAACTTTGGGGTCCACGGGCAATTCCCTTCTCCTTCTTCCTGCTTTTCTTCATCGGGGTGTAGCCTATAGAGACTGTAGGGTCTTTCAAATGTCCTCCATGTCCCAAAATGAAGCAACATGGAGTGACCCTCCTCCACACAGCACCCTCGCCTGGAATGGAAGAGCAGAGGTGCCCGGTAGGCACTGTGAACCCTCAGCCACCACCCGAACATGGCGGCTTGCGAGCCCATGGTGTGAGCTCTGCTGGGAAGCAGGAGGACTGCAGTAGGTGATGCCCCATGACCAGGGAGTGGTGTGGACACTGAAGCTGGCCAGGGACCAGTCAAAGCCTGGCGTGACCAAGACAGATAGTGATCTGTGCTCAGTGAGTCACAGCCGGGAGAGAAGGCAGAGAGGAGGCATGCTTCTGGGCATCAGCAAGGCACTCACTGAAGAGCCAGGTAACCATTTGGTCTGCTCGGGCCCCACAGCCATCCTTCTGGTCCCCCTGAAGGAGGAGGACCCTGGGTCCCCTGATACATCAGGGCCTTCCTGGCTGTGAGCACACAGGCTCCGTTCTCCTCTCTGGCACTGTACAGGCTCCATGATGCCAGAGTCAGAGTTGACTGTCCTGGAGACAGCACCTGGTGGAAGGAGCGGTTGCTGGGTGCACAGGGCTCCACTCCTGCCAACTGGGGCTATGGCAGGAAACAGGGCATGCCTAGTGGTTCATGCCTGAGATCACTGGGATGGGGAAGCCTGGGCCTGGGTCTCTGTCATGTTCCCTGTCCTGAAAGACAAATAGGAGATGCAGTAACTGGGTCCCATCTCCTTTCCCTTTCTTTAACCTCCTGCCAGTGCAGCTAGGGTGCAGGCAAAGCCCTCTCATGCTGCCCATCCAGGGGGACAGTCCATCCAGGGGGACAGTCCATCCAGACAGAGACAATGGAGGAAACCTTGAGGAACACATGGAGATCAGCCAGAATATCCTGTCATTGTACCAGGAACTTATCCAGGAAATGTCTGACCTATAATGTATGGACAGTGGACAGGTGGACAGTGTGGGTGGATGGGTGGATGGAGGGTGACAGGGAGATGGGTGGATAAATGGCTATTTTATGGATGGATGGATGAGTGGACAAAGGGACAATGGATGGATGAATGGATGGATGGATGGATGGATGGATGGATTATGGTAGGTGGAGGATGAATGAGTAAAGGGTAGCGAGTGAAGCAGTGGATGAGTAGATGGATGATGGATCAGCAGATAGATGATAGGTGCACACTGAAGATGTACATGATGTATAGATGATGGAGAGATAGATGATGAATGGATAAATGCTAGATAGGTGAGTGAATGGATGAAGGGTGGATGGATGGAGACTGTGAAGGGATGGTGGATAGGTGGAGGATGAATGAATAGATAGACAAATGGACAGACAGTCTGATGGACAAATAGGTTCTGAGCACATAGAGATCTGCATATGGGACGCCATGGGTTTCCTCCTGATCAAAAGATCCTTCTGTGTTCAGACGATTTACACTGTTGACCCAGAACTGCACTACAGCAGCTCCGCTGTGCTCTCTGTGACGCTCACTCCCATCTCTTCCTCCAGCATCCTGACAACTGGCCCCGCACTGTAGCCTGTCACCGAGACAGACAGACGTGGTCTGTTCTTGTTCTGTTCCTGCCTTGAAAGTGAAATTCTGGGAACACACATGGAAGAGTAATCGGTCTCAAAATCCTGGTTGCTCTGTTTTGTAAAGTGTGTCCCATCTGCAGTTGGTTCTGTAACTGCCCTGAGGGCAGAGCCTGGGAGAGGGACACAGTCTCACAGATCACCCTGATATTCCATGTCTTTTCAGTTTGCTCCAAGCTGCCATCCTCTGTTAAAGCACATGCTTTCAGAATCTTCTCTCTCACAATATTTTTCTGTCCCAGCTTGATCCATGAAGAAAATATTGCTTTTCAAAAAGGCTAATGTTAATTGTAGGCTCTCCTTTCACTACACAAATTGGTTTTCACTCCCCTGGCCCCTGACTGCCACACAACTGTCAGAACCTCTGCCAGAGTATGGAACACCAAGAAGTGACACTGCACACTTATCTCAGGGAGTTAATATTTCATGGTGAACAAATGGACTCATAAAAAATTCATTGACAGCTGGCCAGAAAGAGCCACCATACTCCAGTGTGCAGGCCCCTTTGGCTGAGGCTCCAAGAATGTTATAGTATTTGCTCAGCCAGGCTGTGCTCCCGCAAGCACTCCTCCCATGTGCTGGAGGCCAGGACCACCTCCTTCCATGGGGCAGCTGGCCTGCTCCTCTGTCTCCCTGCCAAGCAGTGAGCACCCTGCAATGTCCACCCACCATGCACTAAGCTCCTGCTCCACGCTCTTTGAATGAGCAAGCGTTCCTGTGAGCAGACACGGTGCTATGGAACAAAGAGCGCATTCACATCATTGCTTCCTGCTAATATTGTGTGCCGTGTTCCTTTTTAAATACAATTTCAGCGATTATCAAAATGTAGTCGGTTATTTTATGTGACAGACAGAATGCCTCAGTGCCTCTCTCCATCTCGTCCTCGCATCAATCCTAATGATGCTGCATTTCAGCGCCAGCCCTGCCTTCTTCAGAGATATTCTACTCTGCATCCTACTTCCCCTCTCTGTTGCAGTATTTCTCTTTATTCTGAAACATCCTCTGTGCCTCCCCATATGTGTGTGCATTCAAAGCTGAATAGTGCTCAGGACTGTCTCCCTCACGTTCCCTTCTCCTGGATTGACAGTTCTAATCCTTGAATATACATGTTTTGGGATTTCTGGAAAACCGAGTTAACCTTGATATTGTTGACCCATTCTCCAAGTTCCCCAAGAGTCTGTGGCAAGGCCTGACACTTGTGTTTCTAACACCTCCCCCAGTACTACTGGTCTGGGTCCACTTGGGGAGACACTGACGTAGCTCATGAAAGATAGCATGGAGACTGTTTCTGCCACTGTTTTTTCCTCTAGTGACACAGGCATTGCCTGGCCTTGCCACCAATGTGTTAGATGCTCATTGCTGTACTGGGCAGGCCTGACCTCACTGAGGGAGGGGGACTGATTGCTACAAACCCAGGCCAGGCACAGAAACAAAAGGAAGAGGTATGTGAGTCCAAATCCCATAGCTGGGACACAAGGACCACCTACAACTCAAAAGAGGAGAGCTTTAATGTGGCTCACGGTTTTGAGGGGTTTAGTCCATGGCCATTTGGCTCCAAAGCAGGATCATCATGATGAAAGGGTATGGCAGAACCAAACCACATGGTGGCCAGGGAACAGAGCAGGAGAACAGCTCCAGAGAGGAAGGAGAAGGGGACCAGATATAGCACCCAAGGTCACACCTACATGACCCACCCAGACCCACCCAGAAGCATGCTTTACCATTCTCCCAGGACTTTCTTACTGTAAGGAAGTTGACTCAACAGGATTAACAGTCACAAGTTCTCTTTTCCTGCTGCCATCACTGCCTCCCTCCATGCAGGGACACGATGAGAACAGTTTCAGGCATGTCATCAATGTGACTTATCCTTGTGAGGAACTGAACAGGGTCGGGGAAGAGGCAACTCATAGGGGTTCAGTGACTCTCAGCTGGCAAGCACCCCATAACCAGGAGTAAGCACAACTATACCCATGGTGCCTGCTGCCACCTGCCATCCCTGAGCCACGTTCCTCCTCTGCAAACCCCAGCTGAGAATGTACTTCCACTGGGCATGACCTGTTCACTAGCAGTGAGTTTTTTCTCCATATGACATCCCCACAGATTCTCCCTCTAATCAGTGCTTCCCAGTTCCCCCTTGAGAGACAGTGGTTCTCAGAGAATAAGAGCTGTGTAGACTTCCGTGGGTTCCCAGCCTGGGACTGGAGGGCAGTGCATGCTCTTCTCTGTGTTCTGTTCTCTATGTTCTATCAGGACCTCCCCACCCACCTGCCATGGAATCATTCAGAGGACAGGGGAGAGTAGAAGGCCCAAGTCCTAAGGACTGGAAAGGTCTGATTGATTCTTCTGGAACAACCAGGTCTGGAGAAAACTCTGCTGGCCCTGGTTTCTCCATTTTCTAGATGGGCAGTGAACCTGGAGCTGCCCATGAGCTCAGCGCAAGCCCTGGGCTTCTGGCCTACAGAGAACAGTGCAGTGGTGCCAGCTGCTCACTGCCAGGGTCTGCGTCCCAGCCTGGAGACCCTGCCTGGGGTGAACAGTGCACGCAACCACCTCCATAGTGAGCCCTCGGGAGGGTTGTGGCTAAGAGGCACGCTATGATCCTTCCATTCTCCTGGAAAAAGGGCCCTGCGAGGGGAGAGAATGGGACCCAAGGCCGCTGGCCTCCAGGATGTCCTGCCACCTGGCTGTAGGTAGAATTCAGAATCAAAACCCTGAGAACTGGGCCACCCAAGCTTGCAGTATTATATAGATTTTTTTTTGTCTCTACAAAATCAAAGTGACTTACTTGGTGCTTTATTGTTTTTTCAAAAGAATATGTAAAGAGGTGCATTTTATTTTCTCTGTTAGTTACTATTCTTGGCCAAAATAATAGTCTCGCAAGGGTTTTATTTCATATTATATTAACCAGAGACAAGCGTTCTTAGCTCCCTGACCTGTAAAATGAGTGTATCCACACTGCACCCTTCCCTGCAGTTCCTTTTCTGTCCCTGCCACCCAGAAACTTCTGTCATCCTGTGATTAGTGAGAAAACACTGAGGCGGGAGATGGTGTGGAATTTGGTGGTGTCTGTACACTCTGTCCTGGAGCCAGAACTAAACCTCCCTTACATTTCTACAGTTTGATTCTCAAAGATTAAAAGCAATAAATAATATCCACTCTATCACAACTGAATAATTCTTTTTCCTGGTAGAGTTAATGAGTGTCCTATGATTGCATTTCCTTTTGTTCCACTTTTTGTTTTTTTAGAGGTTTTTTTTTTCATTTTTATTAGTACACATTTGCAGTGCACAATGGTCATACTCTGTGGGAAGTTAGTACGTGGACATAATGCATTTTAATTCCCTTTTCATCCCCTCCTGCTCCTCTCTCTCCCACTCTATCTCTTAATCCCTTTCCCATTTGTAAAAAAAACCATCCCATTTCCTTATATCTGTCTTTTATTTTGCCCTTTGATTAATTTACACTGTAGGTTTCTCATAGAACAGAAACCAGGTGATGCTGAAGCTTTTGCGACAGATTTACTTCATTAAATATTATGGTCTCAAGGCACACCCATTTTGTTACAAGTGACTTAATGTAAGCTTCTTTGTAGCATCATAGTACTCCATTGTATACAAATGCCATGTTTTCTTTATCTGTTCATCTGTTGATAGACCTGTAGTTGAAAATTGGTTTTGATTCTTATTTGAACTATTCAGTTATTTCATATGGTCTCTCTTTTTAAACATTCTACCAGGTACTGCTATGTTGCCCTTTTCTCCAAGTCTGGTTTGTTGAAGTAACTTTTTCTTAGATCTCACATCATCCTCTTTTTGGGTTGCTCCTACTTTTGTTTGGAGCACATCCTTCGGACACTTTCCTAAGAAAGAAGCGTGAGGATAAACCTTCTGAATTCTTGACTATAAGAATGTTTCGTTTTTCTCAGTCTTGTTTAAAATATAGAATGTATGTAGAGCTGCAGTTCTGAAAACCATTATCCCTCAAAGTCTGGGAGTAGAGCCCCACTGCCTTTAGCATGTAGTGCTGCCGCTGATAAACCTGCTGTTAAGTTGATCTGTGTTCCTTTGTAAATCACCTAGTTCTTCCTTTCAAGAAATCTGCAAATCTTATGATGAGGCATCTAAGTGTGGGCTTCTTCTCATTCACCACCTATTTCATTCACAGACTTTCCGTGGCTGCTACTGCTCCCAGTCCACTCCCCATCTCCTCTGCTGTTTGGCTGGACCTCTGGGTCCTCAATGTCCTCTCACTACATCAGCTCTGCAGATGTGTGTGTGCTGCTTCCCCCTGCCCTGATTTACTCCTCACGGCTCCCCCCAGAACCTCTTGTCTTAGAGAAATGTGCTGGGCTCTATTGGCCTCATTACTGTAGATAGACACCCATTTATTCTTTTATTATCATTGCAATGGGTCTCTGGAGGGAAGAAACAAGCAAATGCGATCTATCTGCCAACTTAAATTGGGATCTGCCGGTGTCTCCTTAATAAACTTATTTTAGAAAATAACCCCCTACCCATAGATAACACTGCAGGCAGTGATTAATTTTCCTTTTAATTTTTTTTCACTAGCTACGTGGACTTGTTCTTTATTTACTGTGTTATTTTTTATAACTAAGCCATTTTGCTGGTGCCGTTTGTTGTGGAAGCCTTCTTTGCTCATGACTTGGGACCACACTGCTATTACATATGATGCTTTCCTAGGAACTGTCCTACTCCTGGGTGCCCCAAAGCTGCCCAGAGCTCCTCCCTCTGCAGGTTACCGACTGCACCTGTGCCCAGGAACCAGGGTAGTTCCGCAGCTGTTACTTAGCAGCAACCTTTTCTGTAAATCCCCTTTGTTGTTCTTCCTTTTGAAACCATCTTGACTATTTGTTGTAGACTTCTTACATGTGAATTTTTAAAGTTGTTTTATTAGATGTTCCCTCCAAAAGAAACCCATTGGTCCTGCAGTCAGAATTAAATGAATCCCCTTAACAAAAATTCACTATTGAGCATATGCAAAAATTACCTCCACTGTTGAAAATGTACCAGTGAACAAGGCAGGTGTGGTCACTGCCATCATAGAGCAGAGATGGTTAAATACACTTCTTCCCAAACTATGTTTTTAGAAAGTATTCCCTGTTTCCTCTCCTAGTCAAAAACATGTTTCTATTTAATGGTATTTTTCTGTTGGGCTATTTGTGATATATGTTACCTTTCATTTTCCTTTTCCAAATTTACTGAATATGTACTTCTACAGAAGTATTCACCCAATGTATTTATATTATCTTTACAACTTAACTTGCATCTCTAACCAGTTGGTAGTAGCTTTGAATGCCTATGGGTGACCTGATTTTAGAGATTGTTTTTAACACGCTGAAATTTTTAATGTTGAGCCTTTACTGTTGAGTTGCCTTCCTGTGTGAGAGTAAAATATATTCAGGAAGAATTATTTTTAAACAATAAGATATTGATCATTTGAAAACACACTGAGATGTTAAGTAACAATAAGCATGAAACAGAAAAATTGTAGATCAGCCTAAATCTTGATCTTTTATCAAAACCTATTTCTTTATTACTGGGTTGCTGTGTGATTTCTTTTCTCCATAACCCAGAATGTTTTAGTTTATCACTCTCACTGGTCAATGCAAGATCCTTCCCCTGCTCATACACTGGGCACCTCTGTCCTCGGATGGGAGGGAACCCAGCTGCCCCCAGGCTTCCTCTGCTCCTGGAGAGGCCTCTCAATCTCCTTCAACTTCCCTAAGCCTCATTTCATAATTTTCAGTTTTTGTTTCCTTGGCACCTTCCCCCATCACACCATCTTCATTACACCTTGTATTTTAGATCTTGTTTTATTTTAGACTGATTTCTCTTTTCTCTGTCCTGCATTTTTGACCTAGTTCTCAACCACAGAGAGAACCTCCTGCACTTTAGAGGGGTATGCATAGCCAGGACCCTCCCTCAGCCCCTCAGGGTGCCTTTGACCTTCTTTAGTGCAGCCTGGCAGCTGAGGCCAGTCCATATTGTTCTGGAGCAGAGACTACCCATACTGGCCTGGAGCCAAGGCTACCCATACCAGCCTGGCATCGAGGCTAGCCCATGCCAGCCCAATGCCCTGAAGACTGTGCCTTCAATTCTAAGTCACCTGGTCACTAGGCAGCCCCTCATTACCACCATGCCTGCTGCAGGTGACGTAGGAGATCAGGATAAGCTTGTGTCAGTTCACAGTTCTAACGTGCGTTTGGGCCCCTGGGGAGGGCAGCCCATCACAGCAGGGCAGTGTGGCGGAGCACACGGCTTGCAATGCATCCCGGAAGTAGCAAGGGAAAGAAGCCCAGGCTTCATAGACAACAGCCTCACTGAGCCAGGGATCTCCCACTGGGCCCCACCATCTCCCAGCAGCCTCACCTGTGACCAAATCTTTAACACCAGCCCTGTGGGGGACACTCATTTAAACCACAGTGAAGGTACGTGAAAACCGGGGTCTTAGTTTACACCCATTAGTGAAGGTTCGGCTCCCTGGTTCTGGGTGATGCAAGACCAGCACACAGAGGTAAGGAGATAAATGGAGAGAAGCCTGCCCCTGTCCACTCTCAGGGCTCCTGCTGCCCTGTTTTACACCTGGGCAGTGTTAGGCAGCTGCCTAGACCCATCTGTGCTGTGGGTTAAGATCTCCAATGCTAACGTTAGTGTCATGTGTCACTGTGATACTTCCTTATATCTTAGTGGCTGTGATAACACAGAGTAAGCCAAGGCTGCCTCAAACCTTCACTGATTGCGTGCTGCAAATCCCTGGTGCTCACGGGGTCTGCACTGGAAGTGACCACATCTGTGCTCTTTAGGACAGTCCTGGGAAAAGCCAGAAGGGTATTGACATAGACACAGCCTGGCTATCAGAGGTGCCACCACTGTAGCATTTAGGCTGAGAGCGTCAAAGGAGGGTAGGTGCCAACTGCAGTCAGTACAGGGTCTTCCTCACTCTGCTTGGGAGCTTCTGCCAGGCAGAGACTTTAGCTGTCTGATTTCCTGCCCATTAGCACATGCAGTGACTGCGAAACCCTAAATAGCCGCTGAACAGCCCTGCACACCAAGTGCCACCTCTTCGTGATGCACAGTGCTCCAAAAGGCCTTGTGGATGATAACACTTTGTCTTTGTAAGGTGACTTGGTTTTCTTAAGAACCAATTTTTATCTGACACCAAGCGTGTGGTGGGTGCACTCAGTGGCGTTAGGAAGCACTGATTAGAGATGAGGTTACTCGGTCAGCTCAGGGTGAGGTCACTGCAAGGCGGGAGGGTGAGGGCCCCGGGTTGGAGGCGGGCAACAGGGTCAGAAGCCACAGGTGAGGGGTGCTCATGCTTACTGCTGGAGGTGGGGTGCTCCCTGACATCCCTTTGCCTGCGAGGAAGTCATCAGTCTTCAGGGAGTCCCCTGATCATTTCCACTGTTTCAAGATTTTTAAGGGTATTTATCATATTTCATCACATAACGGTCTCTAAAGTGACACCAGTGTTTTATGTTCATATTGCGCAAGTGGAAAAGCTGAACATTAAAGTTCTGGGTAAAGTGAGCAGCACGTGGGGGAGCCCCAGCCCTAGTGAACCCCGTCATCATGTGTGGGGACACCTCTGGGCCAAAGTCCCTGGAAAGGTGGCAGAGTTGGGTCACATGCACCTGTCCTCATTATTGTTGTTACTTTTGTCCCTCATATCACATGACTCTTGTGACATATAGGAAATGACGTGGCACTTCCTTGATTTAAATGGATGATTTTTAATGATCAGAGAAAGACACTGTGTGGTCACCATGGAAGCTAGAGCCTTCTCCAGAGTAAGGTCCCTGCCTCTCTAGGCTAATGTCCTGGTCTTTCCAGGAGAATGTCCTTGCCTCACCTCTGGGCTGGCAGCAGCTTCCCCTCCATGCTTGTGCCCAGGAACTTCCAATGTGAGTGACAAAGTGCCACACGATTGTGTGCAGGGCCACACGATTGCTCTCAGTGGCTCCCTGAGCTCCCAGCAGCTCCCAGCCCAGTGCAGTTCCTCAGTGCTCTGCTCCAGGACCATTGCGAAGGAACTTATTGGCAAAAGAGAATCTAGGCCTCCAATCTCAGTGGCCATTTAGCCTTTCACATATCAAATTAGAAGCAGAAAAATTGAGAATAACACAATCATTTGTGGCCTATATGAAGCTCATTCATGCTGAAGCACAGCATGAGAACCAACCATCGGAGGAGTGATTCCCACAAATGGAAACAGACTCGGGGCTGTCACTGAGTCATGTGAAGGACGTGGGTACGGACTTCACCCTAGAGGCCTTCCCTCCTTCCTGGAGCACATGGGGAGGCAGGGTGTAAATGCGAGGAAGTGCAGGTCATTTCTGTGGTCCTGCTAGGTGCACACCACTTTCCTGGTCCCCAAAGAGAGCAGCCAGCCCCTGAACTTGCTCTAGTCAGTCACTGTCAGCACTCGGTCATCCCCTGAGCATTGCAAACTGCCAACCTCCATGCAGAGCAGAATCAGAGGCTAATCAGGACATCACCAAAAGCACAAAGCATTCCATGGGAAGCAAGATCTGGGCACGGATCTTGAAATACTTCTACGGATTGAGTATATAAAAACGGTGACACCTGCAGATATTCAGAGATGACCAATTCCACCGTGATGATACATCCCAGCTCTGGGGGCAGTGCAACTGGAAGCAGAGCAGGACATTTGGGAGAATGGCAGAGAGGACACACTGCCTCTCAGAGCCATGGCCTGGGCCCAGGGTACGCAGGCTGGGGACAGATGGCATCCAAGACGTGGCTGTGTTCCAGAAAGTGCCTAACTGGGAAGGCTGAAGATCGTGATAGTTGGATGACTCTCGAACGCCCTCCTCTCTATGTACATACTTCAGGGGTTCCTTACCGCTCTCATCCTCAGCAAGTGTCCCAGGCTACAGTGAAACATGTTAAAGGATCCTGTGCCCCAAACCCCCCAGCCATGTGACCCCCTGAGTCAGAGGCTTTGGCTCAGAGCTGGTATGTCCTTCTTGCTTTCACATTTACCCCAGTTCAGACAAACTTGCCAAAAACACCAATTAACAGGTAGATGGAGGAATGGAAGACACTGAGCAACTTAGCTTCCTGGTTAACTGAGACTTAGTCTCCAGCTCCTGGGTATTCAGTCCCCTCCGGTGAACATGAGTACTCAGTGCAGGGAAGCGCCTGCCCAGCTCGCTAGGAACTGCATGGTGAACGTGCTGCGTGTTTGGTGATAAAGAACCAGTAAGACCACAAGGTAACCATCCTGCACAGCAGCTCTTACTATAGATTGAGACGGGGTAGATCAGTGGTAGCAGATCCAGGGCACATGTGTTGTTTTCCTTTTAAGACAAAATGTGTTGACGTATGAGTTGTTCTCAGCAAGGTTTCACTGCAGTGTTGGTGCTTTGAGGTAAATAAGTGGGTTTTGAGTTGTGCTCTGGGCACTTGTCTTTGGAAGTATTGCCATTGCTGACAAAGGTTAGCTGGGAAGTCACTTGAAGATGTTCATTTTGGGGACCCCTGTTCTTCATATTTTCTTCTTGGTCTTAAATATGAAATTGGGGTTTTTTTAAGCCAGCATTTGGAGGGCTCTTGAGGTTGAGATGAATCACTAGAAGCCAGAAATCTCATGAGCTCATAGAGGGTGGCACAGAGCCCCAAGATATTTTCAGGTTTGAGCAGAATTCAGCATGTGGCACTGATGGCATCGGACCAAGATCACTGGAAGCCCAGAGCATGGACCAGTTTCTCTAATTAGCTGTGAAACCCCTGGGTATTTGCCTTTAAGGAAGAGGAGAGAGAAAAGCAGAGAGCCTTGAGCATCCCAGGTCTGCAGAGTGGAGCTCTGAGAAGCCCAGCTTCCCACTCATCCCCACCTGCCCCGCCTAGGGCTATAGAGCCCTGTGTGTCATGTGGTGTGGGGGTGTGGTGCTGGCCACAGGCCAGGCATATGACCTCCAGCCCGGGAGCAGCCACCAGCCCAGCGGGAGGAGGTGCATTGGAGAACGGGTGACTCCCAGGCCTCACCCTAGTTCACACTAGTGCCTCAGTTCACACTAGTGTCGACACATCCTCATAAACCCCATGCAGAACCTGTGCACCTTCCTGCAGGCTGCCTTGGACCCAGGCCAGGGGCACAACCTCTCCTGCTCCCAGGCACCCTGTTCACCCCTGCCTTGGTGTCTTTGCAGGGAGTACTACATCACCATGGTGAAGTGGGCCACGAGCACCAAGGTCGCCGTGACCTGGCTGAACCGGGCACAGAACGTGTCCATCCTGACGCTCTGCGATGCCACCACAGGGGTCTGCACAAAGGTACGGGGGCAGGGGGACTGACGGCAGGAAGCAGGCTAGGTGGCATCAGAATCCCTTTGGGCATGAGCTGCCTCTTAGAGGGTGCCAGCTGCTCTGGCATCCAGGTCTCTGGCTTTGGTGCCATCTGGTGGGTGCATCTGGTACCACTGTGAGGAGCCACCGGCCAAGAAGAGGGTGGTAATCCCTGTGTCCCCACCTGAGTGCTCTCATGGTGCCAGAGGTGTCTCCACAGCCCCACCACTGCAGGGCCCCTGAATCATCTTGTTCCCTGGGTGGTGCTCAACGGCCAGAGCCCGGGCTTCCAGGGTCACTTCTGCTCTTACTCCATCCCACCCACCCCAATGCCAGGCACCTTCTTCCTGACTGATGGGGCAGGTCCTGGGGAGCCAGGAAGGAGTGAACAGTAATGATGTGTAGTCAGAGGAAGCAAATGTGAGAAAAAGAGAGTGAAAGAAGAAAAGGAGTGAAGAGGAATGAAAGTAAAAAAGACGGGAAGGCTGGGTGTGGTGACACGTGCTTGTAATCCCAGCCCTCTGGGAGGCTGAGGCAGAAGGCTGCAAGCTGGACCCCATCCTGGGCATTAGCTTGCCTGGTCCCGCATAGGCAGAGACTGCTGGGTCCCAGCCCTGAGAAGCAGGCGACCTGGCATGGAGTGTGAAAGAAGGACCCGTGGTCTCAGGAGGTCTTTTAACAGGCCAGTCTTGGTAAGCAAGTTCCCTAAAGGGTTCTAAAAAGCAGCCCTCCCTGAGCCGCCTCAGGATGGCAGAAAGACACAGATTTGTTCCTGGGAATGATGTCACCAAGTTGCCCAGGGATTTTCTTCCCTTTTAAGTCACTAGGGGTCACTCATGTTATTCTGCAGAGCCGTAGGTGGGCAGGCAGCCTGGGTCTAGCGGGCAAGTGCCATGCCCAACCTGTGCATGGAGCCCAGGGCACAGCCCCACCCAGGCCCAGTCAGGCCACCTCCTGGAGCAGGTCTGGGACCTTGGGACACACTGTGGTACCCAGCAGCTGTGTCCTGTGCTGGAATTTGTTTTAGTTTTGTTGAGGCGTCTTCTGAGGCTATTTTGGGAGATCTACTACTGCACAGCTTTTAACACCTCACAGACAGTTTTGGTTTCCAGCACCCCGAGACTCTCATAGTGCAATCTGCCTCTGAGGGACCTGGGCCATCAATGGGGACACCCACGTGGGCACACGCTGGCCAGTAGTGACCCCAGGTGGTAGACGCCACCATCTTCCAAAGGCTTCCTCCCCACAGTGGACTGCCCTTGTTGCTGGGGACAGTGGCATTCTTCTTGTACAAGGACACTAGAGTTGGGCTCTGAGCCACAATAGAAACCGAGCAGAGCAGGGTTCCTCGCTCCCGCACTGGTCACCCCATGCTGGTGAAGCCCAACTGCCTTGTGCACCACTGGTCACAGATGCAGCACAGCAGAACCCCACACTGATGATCGTTTTTCATTTTGCAGAAACACGAGGATGAAAGTGAAGCCTGGCTCCACAGACAGGTAACTGTCCCCTCCAGGTCCTCACCGCCACCTCCACCTGACCTCTGCCTTCCCTCCTCTGAGCCCTTCCGGGGTTCTGACACCTCTCCAGTCTCTGAGGAGCAGTAACCTAGCAACAGGTAAGGGTGTGGACTCTGGTCTCATCCCCACCTCCCCTGGAAGCCTCCAGCTCCTGTAGAAACCAAGTCCCTGGAAGGGAGCGGGAAGATCACAGCTCTGTGCCAAACAGAAGTGGCTCGGACACCTCGGTTCCCAGCTAGGCCACACCCCTGGGTGACTTCAAAATGATGGGTCCACAGAACTTGCCAAGATCTAGTCTGTGATGGTAAAAGAAAGTGGAGACATCTGAAGTAGATGCCTCTGTGACCTGGCAGGACTGTCCCCTGGGTTTTCACCCCCATGCAGATACAGAGAGAGACGCTGTACAGGGATGTAGCTAAGTGGCATGGCGCCCGCCTGGCAAGCGCAAGGCCTTGAGTTTCACTCCAGGAAAATGAAAAGACACATTGGAACAGGGCCTAGGAGCTGAGGACTGAAGAGAATGGTGGCAGAGGGGCACAGGTGACTGCTTGCCTGGCCTGCTGGGGTTCTGGGTTCCATCCACAGCACCACAAAAACATAGCCACGAAGTGATGGCGAAAAACCTGCGCAAACTCGCCAGTGCCAACCTCGTTTAGATCAAACTTACACACAGAGAGAAATATCGGGCCTGAGAGCTCCTTTCTTCAGTTCTGGCCACCTCCCACACTCTGATATTAGAAAGGACAGGGGTAAAGTTCGGGAAGCTTGTTTTCTTTCTGTCTCACTTAAAGGAGAGGACATTGTCTTAAAATCCTGTGGGAAAACTCAAACCAGATTTGAGTCTTAAAAACTTGTAGTGGAGAGGCTCAGACATGGTTTTTATTGATATGGTAAATTCTATTTATGGGAAATAACTGAAATTGGACAAAGCCCCTATCACCAGTGGCCCTTCAAGAGTATCCTTGTAGGACCAGGGATTTAGCTCAGCGGTATAAGCGCTCACCTGGCAAGAGCAAGGTTGAGTTCGATCCCCAGTACCAGGAAAAAAAAAAAAGGAATTTATAATAAACAATGCACTTCAAAAAAAAAAAAGAAGAATATCCTTGTTCCCTGACTCTCCGTGTGGGTTAGTGCCCTGGAACAGCACTGGGGGCCACACCTCGCAAGGCGGAAGCTGCATATTCATACATGGTCACTTTTGCGTATCACATTTCCTCCTTCAGCCCCTACCAATCCATTCCAACAGAGAAATAGCTTCAGTTGGGCAGAAGTACGGTGGTGGCCACATTGAATAACAATGTGTTCTGGAGCCGGGGATTTAGCTCAGCGGCTTAAGCGCCTGTCTGAGGTGTGAGGTCGTGAGTTCGATCCCCGGGACCTAAATAAATAAATAACAATGTGTTCTGTTCTTTAAAATGGCCAGAGGAATAGATTTCATGTGGTTCTCAGCACAGAAAAATGATACGGATATGAGAAAATGCATTGTGTCAATTAACTCAGTGTGGTCGGGCCATAACAGATGTGTATTATTAAAATAATGTTGTATGTACACATTGGTTAATTTAAACTTTTCTTGCTGTGAGAGGTGGGTCAGCCCCTCTCCTGCTCTATGAGGCAGGTGCTACATCCATGCTCACGTGTGTCCCTCCCAGGGGCGCCCCGCTATCTGCCTATCTTTTGACAGCTCTAGGTAGCTTCGACCTTCCAGCACAGTGAATCGTACTGCAAGAACACAAGCCATGTGACATGAGCCACATGCAAAGGCCACCTACAGTGAGTGCACATGTCCGTGAAATGCCCAGGATAGAGAAGTTCATGAACACAGAGAGCCAACCAGCGGTTTTCAGGCACAGAGGAGAAGGGGAGCAGAGCTTAGTACATGCAGAGTTTTGTCTGAGGTGGTGAAAAGGTCTCACAGCTGGTGGCTGCACGGCATTGTGAATTTACTAAATGCACGGGATTGTCCATTTTCATTTTCTAATATGCTCATTTTTATTTCGATAAAATTATAAGGACTAAATTGGCCGAGTGCCTGCTCCCAGGCAATGCAGTCTGGACTAAAAACAGAGATGTGTGGAAAACTTCCAACTGTGCAAACAAGGAGTGCGTTCACCTTCAAATGTGTTCAAAAACGGAGCCTCAGGTCAGGTCCCTGACAGACAGAAAAGCAGGGTGACCTGTGGCTGGAAGCACAGGACGCCCACCTGGGTGGTGGCGGTTCTGCACAGCAGCCAAGGCCATGCCAGGAGACTCCAGCAGTGTCTGTTGGGGACAGACAGGGAAGAAGGAGAGATGCTCCCACTCTTGCTTCTCTGCCACCCCAGAACACTCCACAAGGTCCTGGCTGGTGAGCTGTCAGCCTGGGGGACAGCAGCTTGTAATCTCAAGACCAGGGACAGACCATGGACCCTCTCTCCACTGCCAGAGTGGCCACAGAGCCAGGGTCACCAGTGGACCTTTCTGCATCCCTGCATGTGCCATCACCCAGGACAGAACACCAGCCCCACACAGGGGACAGCCTGCCTGGGATTCATGATGCCAGGTCATTTCCAGCCAATCCAAAGCAAACCTCAAAGAGTATCATAAATTAAAATCACCACTCTTATGGGTTTAAATAAACTGTGAAGCATATACTGAGAAACGGCCAACTGCTGGAGGGACAACTACTTAAAAATACACAATGAAGTCTTGAGCGTAAGGCACTGTATTGTGTGCTGGGAGCAGCCGCCTCTGCCATGCTGTGGTGCTGGGGCAGGTGGCATGAGTTAGATGTGGTCTGCCCGGGGCACAGCGAGGGGCCCTATGTGCCTAACCACCTTGCAGACCGCAAGCCCAGGGCTGCATGGAAGCCAGAGTCCTGCTCACCAAGAAGGACCAGCTTTAAACAGCTTCTCATTACGATCCTGTTTTCCTAGAGGAATCTGTGGACCCAGCTTTCCAAAGATCTCCCACAGTGTCCTTGCCTCCTTTGGCACATCCTAACACCCTGCAAGACAATTTAGGAGCTTGTGTCCAGCTGGACCTGCCATCCCGGGCCACAAAGCTGCTGCCTGCCTATTGGGGTTGGAGTATTTCTCCTCAGAGGCTTGTGGGGCCCCTGAACAGGTCACTTGCCAAGGTCCCTCCACCCACCCATGTCCAGCAGGTCACAGGAGCCCGCCCTGACTATCCCAGCATAGGTGCCTCTGGTAAACCTGCAGAGCCCAGGGAGACCCTGTGCGCTCACCTCAGCCGGTCCCCCCTTCCCTGTGAACAGCAGGAGGGGCTGCACTAAGCTGTCCTTAGGCTATGGTGACATCCCTGAGCCCCATCTCCTCTCTCTCCCTCCATCCCCTTCCAAGGTCCTCCCTGTGGAGCCCCACAGAGCTCCCCCAGGAGCTGAAAAGGAGGGGTGATGTGTGTGGACACGCCCTTCAACACAGACCGCTGCTGCGCTGGGTGGAAAGTGGGTCATGGAGACCCAAAGTCACTGCTGCCACCACAGGCCTGGAACCCAGACCAGTCAGCTCACTTGTGCTGAGTCCTATGGGTCAACTTCTAACTGTCCTTCTTTCACGAGATTTTTGGTTTCAAAATTCATCACAATTTGGCTTGGGAGGCTGGAGAACACAAATGCATGTACACTGTGGACAGAACTGGCAGAGACGCTCCCAGAGCCCGGGTAGAAGATTCCATCCTCAAAGACCTGCTTTGAATGCCGTTGCAGGAACCATGTTAGAGAGACGAGAAAAGCTGCCTGAATCCAAAGACAGGCAGAATCAGCACTAAATCCAAGGCCCCTGGCCAAAAGTCACACACTTTATCACTAAAACTAGGTTCACAGCATGAGAAACTGAGTCTCAGGGAGGTGAAGACAGAGGCCTTCCTGGTGTCCGTGGTAAAGATAACATCAGAACTTCAAGGCCTCGTCATGATAGACACAATGTCTCTGGCCAAAATTAATTATATTACACTTCTTCTCTGCCCAGAGAGCAAACAGTCCCCCCACCAGAAAACTAGGATAACCTCGCTTTGTCTGTCCTGCTGTCAGCAAACAGAAGAGCGTGCAAAGGGACAAATTAACGGCTGGTCTTTCCACTCTCTCTCCTTTTAAATACCATGCTCCCAGCTCTAAATAGAAAAATCAATATTTGCAGATTAAAGGTTTCATTTTATTGCAAATATTCATGAAGATTAAATGTCATTTTAATCACACGTTAGTTTATTTCTCTGGGCATATCATATTTGCATGTGCTCATTCACTGCAAGGAAATGAGATTTCCTTGTGCCAGCTGAGGTTTATTTACCGTTTGTTCTCAGCCCCGCCTTAGCGTGGAGCCCCTTAAATTAGAAAATGTATATATCGTAGCCAACTAATTGGTGTTCACGGATGGAAACTTCCGAACTTGAGCTGCAGAGCCGCTGCTATAGCACAAAACCTTTCTGACCACTGGGGTGGCAGCCGCCCTGCTCAGGGCTGCTGGAGCTTGGCGCTGGCCAGTCCGGGTTTGGAGAGCCAGGGGAGGTGGTAGCAGTGCTGCCGTCCTCTGCCCTTACACCCCGCCTGAGGCCTGGTCCTCAGGAATCCCGGGAGTGCGGTTCTGTCTCCAGACAACAGCAGACATGGACCCGCACCACAGGCCTGTCAGTGCCAACTCACGTCACCCTCTCTGATCTGCACTGTAGGGTACAGGATGTCTCCCATCTCACTTTCTACCTTGTCTCCTTGATGAGCTATTCAGCAGAAAATGGAGTATGTTAAAGGAAAAAATAAAGGCAGGACTGAAAGAAGAGAATCCATTCAGTAGACCAAATCAGGTTTGGGACATTACAGGGTTATGTTCCTCCTGGCTGGTCACAGAGGTGCTGCAGAACTTCGGGGCGTGCCCTGGGTGTGTGAGCAGCCGTGCCTGGGGGGCGCACGCCTGTTCTCAAGGAGAGCTCGGGGCACACACGTCCCTCCTCCCGCTGTGCTTTGGAGACTAAGGGATACTCTTTGGTCCACCTCCATCTGCGCCGTGGCCTCTTAATTCCCCATTGCTCCTCTTGTTTTAGGAAACCCGCAGTTTGACTCATGTTTCCCGAGGAAGGAGCAGACCCACACAGCTCCCTTCTGCCCTCTGCTTCCCTCTCTAGAAACTACAGAGAGAGTGAAGCTGTGGTGCACTGTGTCCTGCTCACCTTCTCCGGAATCACCAGGAACGCTATGTTCACTGGGCGCCTTGTCTTTGTTCCAGAATGAAGAACCCGTGTTCTCCAAGGATGGCCGGAAGTTTTTCTTCGTCAGAGCAATCCCACAGGGGGGACGAGGAAAATTCTACCACATCACGGTGTCATCGTCCCAGGTGAATCCACAGTTTGTGTGTGCCGGAGCAGCTCTCACAACACGTGTCCCTTTCAGGAACCTCGAGAGCCCCAGAGGTGACACTCACATTGGCTCCCAAGGGTGTACTAGAGCTGTGGAACCCTCAAGTCCAAGGGCAGAAATTCCCAGCAGAGAAGTTTGGTTTGGGAAGCGGCACATCTGGCAACAGCAGGGGGCGCCGGGCTCATGGCTGGGCACAACCTGGACTTTGAGGGGTCAACTGTGCCTTACACCCTGCCCTGGAGCAGGCCACCTAGTGCCCTCCCACCCCGGGAGCCCAGGCAGCTGCGGCTTAATGATGCAGTGGCCGCCGCTCACCAAGCGCCTGCCCTTGGGGTCTGAGCATCGCTGAGCCAGGACCTCAGCGATCATCATTATGGACTCAGACCTCAAAGTGGGCTTCTCGGTGGGCACCGTCCCTGCCCAGAGAGGACCCGGGAGCTGCCTGCGATGGCACTTAGGCAGGGCGGTGTGAACCTGTGGCTCCTCCAGGTCACAGACCCCATCCTCTTCCGGGGTCATTTGGAAATCACTTCACATTGTCTGAGGTCAGGACAAGTGAGCAGAGAAAAGAACGACCAAAATATCCCATGGCTTTGGAGTAGGGGCTTGTGTTTATGATGTGGCCAAAAACCAATTCCAAAAAAGAAGAGAAATCCAAGAACACCCCCCTAACAGCAGCTGGGCAGAGTAGGAGGGACCCCAGCCTCTCAGAGAGAAAGGGGCTCGTCCTCCAGCCACCCACCCCAAGGGCCAAGGGCAGCCTTTAAGCTGTGCTCGTCTGTTTACTGTCCCAGTCTTCACTCTCGGGCTCCAGGTCCCTTTTCTTTCTCATTTGGGGTCATTTGAAATAAGTGTCTTCAAAACCTAGATGTTTTCGTTCAGTCTCTGGATTAATTCAGACTGTCAGCATTGCTGAGGCCTCTGTCCATACCCAGCAGTAAACAGGTCCCCCCCTGCCCACAGCACCCACTCCTGCCCTGGGCCCACGACCCCCAGAGGACCCGGTGACTGCCTCCACCAGGGCCACCTCCACCCCAGCTCCTTGCACACACCCTACCCCAGGCCTTGGCCGCCAGCCCTTCCTCACCTACGTTAATCTCCAGCCCCTTGGGCACCTGACTCCCCCGAACGC